>JAJOOS010024879.1:0-17307 GCA_029582725.1 Solanum chiquidenum
CAGTGAAAAGAATTAAAAAATATGGAGAAGAGAAGAGTAAAGATGATGTTGGCAATGAAGAAGAAGAAGAACAACATTTACTTTTAAAAAAATAAAAAAATATATGATATTTGACAGTTGTAGCGCGTGTGCACACCACAGTCAAAGAATGTGGTTCTCTAGTTTTAGGGTGGTATATATTTCGCTTTAAATTAGTCCAAGGGGGTAATAGGACTCCCATAAAATATAAGTGTGTAGTTGAGAATTTGGTTATAGATTGAGGGGGAATTTGACCATTTTCTCGGGAGGTAATTATTACAATTATAAATAGTTCAGGTGGGTGATAGGACTCCCGTAAAGTTAAAGTGTATAGATGAAAATCCGGATATAGATTAGGGTGGCTTTTGACCATTTTCTCTTAAATCTTCTAAAGTCCAATCAAACTTCATGCATTTTACAAAACTAATGTTGTCTCATATCTACTTACAGAAAGTTCAAAAATTGTTTTAGGTATTTGTAGAGAATATATGTTTAATTTGTCTAATTCAAACTCTTTTTATTATTCTTCAAGTAATAATGGAAAAGGAAAAGTGAAGCAAATGTGTTCATTGAGGGAGATTCAAATTATTGAAACTGAACACATAAATTTCACCTTAGTACTTTATGCATTCGCCAAATCTCAATTGTATGATTAGAATAAAGGACAACTGGGAGATAATGATTAGGGGCCACTAGAGGTGGTTAGTTTGTTATAGTTTTAGGTAATAATACTGGGACACATATACAAAATTAATTTTCTTTTCTTAATTTATTTTCAATATACTTGTATAAATAGGAGTACAATAAAAGAATAAAGAATCATCCTAAAATTTTCAACCGCTCATCTCTTTCTATTTGTTTAATTATGCAGTCTTTTCTTTATTCAAACTTCTACATGGTATCAGAGCAACACTAAATTCCTTTACAATGGGAACCGAACTTTTGTGAATGCTACTTGTTCGCAACAAATTTTTGTAGCGTTGAAAATTAACTGCAAGCAAAATAAATAAAAGAAAATGTGACTTTTTATTGATGAATCGTGTGAGTACTATTCTGTTGTTCTCTTGATTCTTCTCCTATGTGCCAAACTTGACAAATCTTACAATGTCAAAGGTTGGCAAGATTTGGAAGAAATTGAATATACATGTGCCAATTTCCTTGGTTGATTTTTTCAGCTTTCCTTAAAGTCAAATGTTGGTAAGCTGTGAAGAAGAAAAAAATTATTTTCTTCTGTAGCATATTTGGAGGCTACTGCATTTGTCCTCTATAAAAGTGAGGGTCATTCTTCATTCTGAAATACACCAAAATCAAAGAAAAAAGAAGAGTGAGGCATCAAAGAGGGAAATAGTCAGTGAGAAAAAATAGAGAGTGTGAGCAATATTGTAGTGATATGAGAAAATAAAAAGAGGGTTATTTCTTTTAAGTGTTGTAGTGGTATTTAAAGATTTTACTCAGACCTACAAGTGTAAAAATCCTTACTATAGTGATGTTTGTTGCTCCTCTCGGGCCTTGGTTTTCCCTTATTCGGGAGAGTTTCCAAGTAAAATCTTGGTGTCATTATTGCTCTTTTTATTCTTGTTGATTAACAGTATTATTGTGTTCCGCTTTTATAGCTTTTATTACCGTAAATATTATTTCTACGGCGAATTTATTTCTAACAATTGGTATCAGAGCACAGGTTCTACTATATACATAAATATTTTTTGCAGTCTGTCGTACTATACTTAGTGAAAAAAATGTCTGGAGTAAAGTACGAGGTAGAAAAATTTAACGGTGATAACGGTTTCTTAATGTGGTAGGGGCAATAGACCCCAATCTTCTTCAGTTGCTCCACCAGACAGAGCTACACCTAGAGGGGCTACTTCTGGTACTGGCGGAGGAGAAAGCCGTCTATATGCTATCACTAGTCGCCAAGAGCAAGAAGATTCACTAGATGTTGTCACTATATGATCCAAGTCTTTAACTTTAATGTTTATGCTTTGCTAGATCCAGGAGCGAGTTTATCCTTTGTAACTCCGTATGTTGCAATGAATTTTAATGTTCTTCCTGAGCAACTTAGTGATCCCTTCAGTGTTTCTACACTTGTTGGTGAGTCTATTCCAGCAGAAAAAGTCTATCGTGATTGTCCCATTTCCGTCAATCACAAGAGTACCATGGTTGATTTAGTTGAGTTAGACATGGTAGATTTTGATGTCATTCTTGGTATGGACTGACTTCATGCCTGTTATGCCTCAGTTGATTGTAGAACTCAAGTTGTCAAGTTCCAGCTTCCAAATAAGCCAGTCTTAGAGTGAAAAAGTTGTTCAGTAGTGCCTAAGGGACGTTTCATTTCATACCTTAAGGCAATGAAGTTAGTTTCTAAGGAGTGTGTCTATCACTTAGTCTGAGTTAATGACTCTAGTGTTGAGATACCTCATATTCAGTCAGTTTCAGTAGTAAAAGAGTTTCCAGATGATCTTCCTGGAGTCCCTCCTAAGAGAGAGATAGACTTCGATATATACCCTCTTCCAGATACTCGTCATATATCTATTCCGCCATATAGGATGGCTCCAGCAGAGTTAAAAGAGTTGAAAGAACAGTTGAAAGATCTCCTAGATAAGGGATTTATTCGACCAAGTGTCTCATCTTGGGGGTACTCTGGTCTTGTTTGTGAGGAAGAAGGATGATTCCCTTATGATGTGTATAGATTATCGTCAGTTGAACAAGGCTACCATCAAGAATAAGTATCCTCTCCCAAGGATTGATGATCTTTTTGATCAACTTCAGGGTGCCACCTGTTTCTCTAAGATAGACCTCAGATTTGGCTACCAAGTTAAGAGTAAGGGAATGTGATATTCCAAAGACAACTTTCATGACCCATTATGTTCATTATGAGTTTCTGGTCATGTCGTCGATTTAACTAATGCACCTGCAGTGGTCATGGACCTTATGAATAGAGTATTCAAGCCTTATTTAGATATGTTTGTTATCGTATTGATTGATGACATACTAATTTATTCGAGGAATGAAGAAGATCATGCTAGCCATCTCAAAATAATTCTCCGGACTTTAAAGTATATAGAGTTATATGCCAAGTTCTCTAAGTGTGAGTTTTGGCTTGAGTCTGTGGCATTCTTAGGCCACATTGTGTCTGGAGAGGGAATTAAAGTTGATACCCAGAAAATAGAGGTAGTGCAAAATTGGCCGAGACCCACATCTCCAACTGATATTAGGAGTTTCTTGGGGTTGGCTGGATATTATAGAAGGCTTGTATAGGGGTTCTCGTCTATTTCATCCCCTTTGACCAAGTTGACTCAGAAAATAATGAAGTTTCAATGGTCTGAAGCTTGTGAGAAAAGCTTTCAGGAATTGAAAAAGAGGTTGACTACTGCCCCAGTGTTAACCTTATCATAAGGTACACAAGACTTTGTTGTTTATTGTGATGCTTCTAGAGTTGGTTTGGGTTGTGTATTAATGTAGAATGACAAAGTTATAGCTTATGCCTCCAGACAGTTGAAAGTTCATGAGAGAAACTACCTAGCCCATGATCTAAAGTTGGCTGCCGTAGTTTTTGCTTTGAAAATATGGCGTCATTATCTTTATGGTGTTCACGTGGATGTGTTAACCGATCACAAGAGCCTTCAGTATGTGTTCACCTAGAAAGTGCTTAATCTCAGACAAAGGAGGTGGTTAGAATTACTCAGATTATTACTTGAGTATTCTTTATCACCCATGTAAGGCTAATGTTGTTGCTAATGCCTTGAGCAGGTTGTCTATGGGTAGTACCGCCCATTTTGAGGAAGATAAGAAAAAGCTAGCAATAGATGTGCATAGACTTTTTCGCTTAGAAGTCCGACTAATGGATTCCACAGAAGGAGGAGTAGTGGTGATGAATGGGGCCGAATCATCTTTAGTGTCTGAAGTTAAAGAGAAGCAAGACCAAGATCCCATTTTACTTGAATTAAAGGCAAATGTTCATAAGCAAAAAGTAATGGCTTTTGAACAAGGGGGAGATGGTGTATTGAGGTATTAAGGTAGATTGTGTGTACCAAGGGTGGATGAACTCCAAGAAAGGATCATGGAGGAAGCTCATAGATCTAGATATTCCATTCATCCGGGGTCCACAAAGATGTATCGTGACTTGAGAGAAGTCTATTGGTGGAGTAGTATGAAGAAGGGCATTACATAATTTGTTGCTAAGTGTCCAAATTGCCAACAAGTTAAAGTAGAGCACCAAAGGCCCGATGGTATGGATCAGAATATAGAACTTCTGGAATGGAAGTTGGAGACGATCAATATGGATTTCATCACAGGTTTACCAAGGTCTCGCAGGTAACAAGATTCTATTTGGGTGATTGTTGATAGAATGACAAAAACTGCCCATTTTCTGTCAGTAAAGACTACCCATTCAGCAGAAGACTATGCCAAGTTGTATATTCAAGAATTAGTTAGACTTTATGGAGTTTCGGTCTCCATTATTTCAGACAGAGGTGCGCAATTTACTGCACAGTTTTGGAAGTCATTCCAAAAAGGCTTGGGTTCAAATGTGAACTTAAGTACTACTTTTCATCCTCAGACAGATAGGAAAGTAGAGCGGACTATTCATACCTTAGAGGATATGTTGAAGGCTTGTGTGATTGATTTTAAAGGTAATTGGGATGATCACCTACCTCTTATTGAGTTCGCTTACAACAATAGTTACCACTCTAGCATCCAGATGGCTCTTTATGAAGCTCTTTATGGGAGAAGTTGGTGAATATGGGTTGATAGGACCAGATTTAGTTCATAAAGCTATGGAGAAGGTGAAAGTGATTCAATAAAGGTTGAAAATAGTGCAGAGTCGTCAGAAATCCTACACTGATGTTAAGAGGAAGGAGCTAGAATTTAAGGTAGATGATTGGGTCTACTTGAAAGTATCACCCATGAAGGGTGTTATGAGATTTGGTAAGAAGGGGAAGCTTAGTCCCCTGTATATTGGTCCTTATAGAATATCCAAAAGGATCGTAATATAACTTATGAGTTAAAGCTGCCCCAAGAGTTAGCAACGGTTCATCCAGTATTTCACATTTCCATGTTGAAAAAGTGCATGGGAGATCCTTCACTTATCATACCAACTGAAGATATTGGGATCAAGGATAGCTTATCTTATGAAAAGATTCTGGTTCAGATTCTAGATTGCCAAGTTCGCAAGTTGAGAAGAGGTAGCATCGGTCAAAGTTCTTTGGAGGAACCAGTTTGTTGAGGAAGCTACTTGGGAAGCTGTGGAAGATATGAAGAAGAGATATCCACGTCTCTTCGAATCCGGAGAAGTTCTAGACCAAGGTATTAATTCTCTTCTTAGTACTCTTTAATTTATAAGTTAGCATGTTGTAATTGCATTGCTTGTTAGGTGTTTGAGCTAAATGTTAAATGTTACACCCTTAGCCTATTAAGAGTAATTTCATTCAATGATGAATGTTTCCAAAGGGGAGATATTGTAACACCTCGCTATTTGACAGAACTAGAAAGAGCTAGAATTAGAAAGAGTTGTTTTGGGAAAGAATGAAAATCTGGGGAAAAAATCTTTAAGTTATGTTAAGTTTGAGTTTTTGGTCAACTTCGAACGACCATAAATCCTAGCTCAAGATTATTTAGGTGTGCTTCCAGATATCTTATGAAATATATTGTAATAATATTTTCAACGCCGTTGAGTTTACTCAATTCCGAGTTCATATGAGTGAGATATGCTCATTTGAAGTTGGGCTGTTCAAACAAGGAAAGTCTAATCCGGATTTTGGAAGGGTAGTTTGGTCTTTTCCTTATCAAATAATTTTATTTCGTGTTTAGGAGTTTATTTGGGGTCTAATCAGAATTAGACCAGTTTAGAAAAGTTGTTCATGCTAGGGCATGGAAAAAAGAGAAGAGAGGAGAAGAAGCAAGAATCGTCAAGTTCCGCAAGAATTGCTTGTAGATTTCATCAAGGGGTGATCCCTACGAGGTATGTGAGATCACATAGCATTGGGTTAGTTCACCCACGCGCCAATCATGATTTATTTCAGCGAATTTATGTTCTTGAAGGTTTTAGAAATTGAGTTCTTGATAGATTTTGTTGAAGTTTTATTGAGTTCTTGATTTGTTGAAATTGTTGAGGAGTTGTTCATCCAAATTCGTGATTTTAAGGTGTGAATTAGAATAGAATCTTGCATATATTGATGGTATAGTTGATTCTAAGTGTTTGGGGAAAGAACTAAGTTGAAATATGGGGTTTAGAGATGAAAAACGAAGGAGAAAAGTCAGAATGCACCTGGGCAGGGGCCTAGGGCGCCGTCCCTCTCAGAGCCCCAAGAAGAGGCCGCTGAAGTTTGGGCTCTGGGCGCCACACCAGCCAGAGGGCCCCACCCCAGCCTCTAAAGTTTTAAGGCTGGCACCCCGCACCTCTCAGAGCGTCAGGGACGCCAGTTCTTCCCATTCTTCCCCCATCTTTCCGTACTAATGCCCAAACAACGTACCTATATTTTCTAGTTGATTCCAACACTCTAAGGTACGTCTAAACATCATGAAATCATCCATAAACATGAGATCATGAACCTTGAATTCATAATCCATTTCAAGGAAAGTTAAGATCAAAGTCAAGAGAAGTAAGAGTCAAGTCAAGAAAGGTTCTTAGAGTTTTCCAAAAGTCTTTTCCAAATGTTTTAACTTTGTTTTAAGACTTAAAGTTCAAGTTGAGTAAAGAGTAAAGAGTAAATATTGATGTCCATTTCTTCAAAAGTATATGGGGACTATGTATTCCCAAAGATTTTAAAATATTTTCACATATAAACAAGAGAAGGAAACCTTGATTTCCAAAGAGCCTTTGAGCTAAGTTTTTGAGCAATTATCTCAAATCACAGAAAAAAGTATGTTTTTAAACATAAGAGCTAGTATCATATTATGGGAGTAGTATTGAGCACCGATATGGGGGAGAGTTCAAACAACTCCCAGCCCTAATAAACCATGTAGCCACCATGGGTAGAAAAATGTCATACTTTTTAGATGATTCCTTTAGTGCTTTTTAGCATTGACTAGTGGATCCACTTAGTAGTTCAGGTTCTATACCCTCGGCAAGGTATAGGACGGCCCTGACAGCGTGAGGCAAAATGTTGTATCATCACAATAGCTCTTAAGTGATGGTTTTTGATTAGAGAAACTCCCACAACAATATTATTTTGTATTTTTTATATACATCTCAGAGTTTTATTATATCTTTGCATACACATCAGAGTTACTATTGTATTTCTAAATACACAGAGTTGATATCCATGTTTTAAAAGTTTTTCTTTATATTGAATTTATATTATTACTTAATATTGAAATAAGTTCAGTTCGGTTCAGTTGAGACCAGGTTTGTTCTTTCAGTTTCTTTCAAGCTTATGTCTTATTTTAGAATTCCCCTCGCATACTCGTACATTCAATGTACTGATGCCATTTGGCCTGCATCTTTTAATGATGCAGACACAGGTAACCAGGATCACAATCCAGCGCATCGTTGATTCTAGTTGAGCTCTAGAGTTGTTGGTGAGCCTCTTTGCTTCCGGAGGATCCCTTTACATTGCTTTAGTGCTTTAATTGTTAGGATGATCAGATGTCTTGTCCCGACATCCCTCTTTGTTTTTGAGGCTTCATAGATAGATAGTCAGTTAGTCATTTGTCTTTATCTTGTTATTGGCTTATGTTCAGATTTGAGTTGCCACTTTGACTAAGTTAAATGTTTATTTCTAAAACATTATGAGTTTAGCTTGAGACAGTTGATTATCTTGCATTTGAGTTCTTTTCTTAAGCTTAAAGTATTCCGCTGAGTAAGTAAGACAGACCAAGGATTCGCTTGGGTCCAACAATGGTTCTCAAGTGTCAATCCCGCCCAGGGTGTAGGCTCAGGACGTGACATTCTACAACTGAAGTAGAGTATATTGTTGCTACTAAAGTTGGCAAAGAGATGGTATGGTTGAAACAATTTCTTCAAGAACTTGGATTGCATCAGAAGGAGTATGTTGGCCATTGTGACAGTCAAAGTACAATAGACTTGACCAAGAACACCATGTATCATGCAAGAACAAAGCATCTCGATGTGAAATATCACTGGATTCGGGAAAAGATAGAGGATGGATATATGCAGGTAATGAAGATCCCTTCTAGTGAAAACCCTTAAAATATGTTGACCAATGTGGTATTGAGAGACAAGTTTGAACTATGCAAAGAACTTTTTGGCATGCACTCAAGCTAGAAACTTAGAGTTATGAATGGGTCTAGAGGGGGGGGGGATCGTGAGGTCTATCCCCATGTGCCAAACTTGACAAATCTTACAATGTCAAAGGTTGGCAAGATTTGGAAGAAATTGGATATGCATGCCAATTTCCTTGGCTGATTTTTTCAGCTTTCCTTGAAGTCAAATGTTGGTAAGCTATGCAGAAGAAAAATAAATTTTCTTCTGTAGCATATTTGGAGGCTACTACATTTTTCCTCTATGATAATTCATGTTTTCTTTGCTAGTCTTGCTTGATAAGCAAAGAGAGATGGCTATTAACTCACATTTTTTAAGAAATTATGCATCATTCTTGGCTACCAATTATCACTTCATAGACGGACTAATTTCAAGAAAAACAAAAGTGATTTAGTGTGTTCCAACTGCAGGAAACCTGGACATTCAATGAGTAAGTGTTACAAAATCATTGGTGTAAGACCCCGAAATTTTTTAAGTTAAGACCCAAATCATTTTCATTTGTGAATAAGATTGTACCGGGTGATTCTTGATTTGCACATATGTGTAAAGGTCAATTCATTAGTGTGGGAATGATTTTGGATATCAATTAAGTTTCCTAGAATCTCCTAGCACAAAGTTGAGTTGAAAGTTTCTTTACCGATTAAGTTTTGACGTAAGATTCTACTTGGGTCAACTTCAAACGATCATATCTTTTAGAATATAAAGATTTACGTGGCCCATAACCTATCAAATTAAAGGTATTTGAATCTTCTTTCCAACACCACCAATTTCGTAAAAATCCGAGTTTTGAGTAAAAAGTTATGACTATCTTAGTAATCTACTACAGTAAAAGTGCTGAATTAGCTGACAGAAAAACATTGAAAAGGGTCGTTTTTTATCTTTTACCTCTACAAAACCCTAAACGAATTTCTTGACTAATTATAGATCCAAAACAATCAGATTTTCATCTCTTAATTCATCATTCTCTTCTCTCTCAATCCCTAAGGCAAAACCCTAAGGAAAAAGCAAAGTAGAAGACTCCATTCAGGATTCTTTCAATCTTTTTCAAGATTCTTCTTCAAGGTAAGTCTTTCTCCAAGAATTTCATTCTTTCCAACTCAAATTCCTCCATACAATTATGAATCACTAATAAAAATCATAATTCTTGGCCATAGAGATTTCAAGAAATTAATTCAAGAATCTTAAGAAAGATTTTTCTTGATTGTTCTCCTTCAAGCTAGGGTTTCAAGGCTTCTAATCAAGTTCTTTTTCAAGAACCTTGTTCTTCCAGGTATGTAAGGCTATCATAGTGTTGGACTAATTCATCCTCACACCTTACATCTACTTTCAAATTAGTAAAAGACTAATCTATGATTCTATCCCTAGATTTTAATATTCTTGAGATGAGTTGAATTTGAGTTCTTGAGTTCCTGATTCTTTTTTAAATTTTGTTCCTAATTATTGAATTGCTATACATTATTCATTGAGATTTTTGAGTTCATTCGTTCATGTCTATATTTCAGCATGAACCCTATGCATTGAGTATTCTTGAGATGAGTAGTATCATTGAGTTCTAAGTTCTTGAGTTCTGAATATTGAGTTTTATATATTGTTATTGAGATCCTTGAGTTGATCCGTTTATGTCCATAATTCCGCATGAAACCTATGAAGTGAGCATTCTTGAGAGGAGTAGTATCGTTAAGTTCTGAGTTCTGAGTTTTGAGTTCTTGAGTTCTAAGTACTGAGTTTCCATATTGCTATTAAGATCCCTGAGTTGAGTCGTTCATGTCCATAATTCCGCATGAATCCTATGAATTGAGTTATAAATCTTGAGAAGCTTTTTAAAGCCAAGACTTGAGTCTTAAACAAAGTTTTTGAGAAAGTAAAGATGAGTTTTAAGAAAAATAAATTTCTAAAACATGATTAGTATGATAATCGAGTATGCCATCAATGTTTAAGCAATATGGTATCTAGATATGCCATCAATATTTATGCAGTATGACTTCTCGAGTCATCAATGATCATATGATTTTGATATATTTTTTAGAAAGAGTTTTTATGTATGAATTGAGTAAGAGTATAAGGGAAGTAAGTATTTCTCAAGGTATCAATTTTTACATTGATAAAAGAGAAACTTTGATTTCTAAATGAGTTATGAGTTCAAAGATATTTCAAGAGCACTTACCTCTTTTAAGAGGATCTTTTGAGTAATTATCTCAAATTGAGGAAGAACTATGTTTTTTAAACATATGAGCATGATTTATGTATATTATTGGGAGTAGTATTGAGCACCGATATGGAGATGAGTTTAGACAACTCAAAATCTTCATAAACCATGTATGCCAACATGGGTAAAGGATCATACTTTTTAGATGATTTCTTATTGCTTTTAAGCATAGTTTAGTGGATCCACTTAGTTGAGGATGTCCTATACTCCGGTAAGGTATATGACTGTTCTAGCAGCGTGGGCGAGACGTTGTATCATCACGTCGCCCATAGTGATAGTTGTCGGTTATAAAATCTCTCAAATAAAGTTAAAAGTGTATATTTATTATATCACTTAATATGTTGAGTTCAGAGATGAGTAAGTATTTATGTAAAGATTTAGTGATTTCACTCCTTTATTTCTTTACATTCAGTTGAGTATATATCTATATATATTGCAGTCTTTTCATTCAGTTATTTGTTATTCAGCTATATTACATACTCGTACATTCAATGTACTAATGTCATTCGACCTGCATCTTTTAATGATGCAGATACAGGTTCATAGGATCCTCAACAAGAGTCTGTTGAGATCACTTCATTTGCTCATCAACTTTTGAGTAAGACCTCCTTGCTTTTGGAGGACTTCAGTTTTATGAGTTGTTAGTATTAGTAACATTTTGAAGAGTCGTGGGTCCTGTCCCGACACTCATCTTCGTATAGTAGAGGCTTCATAGATAGACAGTTTTGAGAGTTTTTCAGTTTCAAATGTTTTATTTAAACTTATGTTTCATACTTAGTATATTCAACAAAATTTTGAGATTTAATATACTGTTTTTAAACGTTTCTTTCAATTTGATGCTTATGCATGCTTGAGTTAGTCTTCCGCTTGTAGTCAGCCAGGATGAGGGTTCGCTTGGGGACCAACAATGATTCTCGAGTGCCAGCCACGTCCAGGATGTAGGACCGAGTCGTGACAATTGGGTTTCCTGCAAATTTTAAGTTCATTAGAGCCAAAAAGACGCAAGGAAATGTGAGAAGCAATGCTAGTTTTACGATAACACTCAAGATATGACATACATTGTTTCTACAGTTTATCAACTTTCTCAAGATCAATTTTTTCAGCTACTTTATTAAGTAAAGAATATCTCACCTGAGCCTTTAGATTCAGATGTTCATGCTAATTGTGTTGGTAAAAATACTTTTCACCCTTCTATTTCTTGTCTTGTATCTATCAATCCAAACTTCCTCTTTCTATAAGTGAAATAAAAATTAAATCTATCTTTGAGCTCATACACAGACACTTGGTGATGCAGAACAAAGGCAATCAGGAATCAGAATGAAATGTTGAAGCTTTAGGAGTAGTACCTTCTGTTTATTTAATGGTATCAATCAGCTAAAAGTAGTTAAGTAGGCCTTGAGTCTTAGTTACACTATGGTCCCAAATAGTTTTGTATTATATTTTCCTTATTTGCACATTAGACCCATTAATTAGAGGAGGGATCCCTATCCAGTCCATATCAGGTTCTTTTTGCAGGAATCTGTACTACCTCATCTTCTTGTCTGGAAAGAAAGGTGAGTCATGTAGGGTTAAGACTTAGTATAAATTGTAATGTTCTCTCTTTGGTTCTTTTTATCATATATGAAATATCTCTAGCCGTAAAATTAGCTAGAATTAGTTAACTTCTTCTTCTCTTTTACAAATTCTATTTTTACTGTTCCATTGTATTGTTCTTCCATCAGTTCCTGCATCACTTGGGGACCCTATAAATCTCCTACTTACAATAGTACTCAATATGTTTTTTAAAAAACTATTGTATATATTTTAGTGGAGGGACATGGACATATCTTTTGAAAATCAAGAGCAATGCATTCTTTATGCTTCAAAATTTTCTTGTCATGGTTGAAAGACACTTTAACACTAAAGTAAGAAAAATGCTTGAGTTAGCAAGAAGTAATTTAACAACAAATTTCTTTAATTCTAAGGGAATTATCCACCAAACTTCTTGTGTTCCTACCCCGCAACAAAATGGTGTAGTTGAGAGAAAGCATAGGCACCTCTTGTAAACATATAGAGCTCTTTTATTTCAATCTCATTTGCCTATTTAGTTTTGGGGCGAGTTGTCTATTGACTGCGACATTCTTGATTTAAGATTTCCTGCTTGAGTATTGAGAAATTCTACCCCTTCCTCTGTAGTATCAAAACCGTGTCAACTTTACGTGTATGCCAACGAATTTTGTCTTAAAAGTTTGTATCTTTAGATGCATATCAGACACAACATAACTCAACATTTTTCTCAAGCTGTTATATTGTGCCTGATCTGTTCAAAACAATGTTCCCTGCAAGAATATGTATATATTATCCTACGAGTCTATGAAAATTTTACCTACAAAATCATGCCGATGCTCATCAGAAGTTCCAAATAGAAGATATAAGAAGTGTAATTTTGTCACAATTTCAATATCTGCGGAGTTGCAATAAGAGAATGTGAACAATGAACTTTCTAAACACTTCAGACGAAGACAATGAGTATTTCATAGGGTATAATTTATAGCAACAACAAACAGTACTCGAACTTAGAAGAGCAACATTATTTCTAAGAATCGATACAAATAAATACAGATGAAGAATCAAATGTGATACAACTGATTAATACAACAATGGGTCCAGTCAGAATCTGCAGATGAAACTAAACCACCACCTTCAGTCTGTATGGACTCTGCACACGAATTAGCTTCTGGAAGAGGAGACCTTAACTTTCCATTCCGAGAAAGCTCGTGTTTGTGCTCTACAAATTCAGGAGACTGAGAACCACTCTCTGGTAAAAGATCATTTTCTTCATGGGGACTGGATTCAACACCAACATTTGTCTTTGCATTAGTGTAACAGTAGCCCCCATTCTCATCATCTGATAAACATCTGCAGCAATCTAAATCATCAATCTCAAGAGTCCGACTCAATATCCTATCTCTCCATGAGATTCTCATTTGAGATTGTGATACATTTTCTAATGAGGAGTCAGACACCCAAGAAGCACTATTAAACTTAAAATGCAGATTAGGCGGATCTAAAGCTGACGGTTGAGTCATAGGTGATAAACTTGCTTTGTGAAGAAAATCTGTCACTGAATCAAGTTCATTCCCAAGGTTGTCTCGATGATCACCTGGATGTAACCATGAAAAGCCACCACACTTGCCTGAGCTCAAATCTGATTTGGGGGTTTGAATTACATTCCCACTGCTCAAAGAAGCCGTTGAGCACGGAGAATTCTCTCTAACAAGACTGCATGAACATTTCCACTCATCCGGGACTTTCACATCATGACAACAAGATATATCCAGGGGATAAGATGGAAACAAATTCCTCCCCATCTCGTCAGACAATGGATCTTTAAGTTTAGTACTTTCAGGAGAGACCAAAACAATCGGAGCTTTTCCACCAGTTCGTGTTTCATCCGTATTTACACTATTACAGTAATTAGCTCTGTTATGTACTGAATCAGAAGTACTCCCAGAACATATTGAAGTTGAATACGGCAACTCAGACATGGCAGATCCATTCAACATCCTAAATTCGTTAACAGATTCACCCTCACAACAGACGTCATTATTCTCACGGCAAGGAGATAAAAGCCAATGCATAGAAGCCAATGCAGGCAAAGGAATCAAAGAATCTCTACTAGACTTGTTAAGTACCTCATTCCTTCCAGCCTCCTCACACTTTCTATCCAATGAGCCACTGGCTTTTTCGCAATCTGACGAATCAATTAAGTCTCCTATAGTGAGAACACCTCTAGGCCTACACTTCCTTTTATCAGTAACACCAGAGAGAACATGGCCAGCAGCATAACAAGGAGTTGCAGCTGAAACCAGCCCAGTGGATAGTCCACATTGTATTTCAGGTGACACTGAAGCCTCAATGGGAGGTGTTTTTGTAGTATTACTAGTTGTATTTGAGTTCTCTACATTACAAGTATGATCTAAAGTTGCACAATCAATACCAGAACCAGATGCTAATTTACCAAGAGGTGTACAATTCTCAAAACTAGTCAAATTACAATCAAAATCCAAAAGCTGAATCTGCTCACCTGAGACATTTCCTTCCTCCTTTTGCTTCAAAATCTTGGGTTTAACCCCCAATCTAACCGACCCAAATGACGATTTCTTCACAGGATTGCTCAGATTTGACTTCCGGGAGATGGGTTTCTTCCCAGACAAGAAAGGAGGGTTCTTTTTGGGTTTTTGCGTAATGGGTCTTGGTAAATCATTCTCGTTGGTGGATTTAGATCTCAAACGTGTAGATTTAGGCACTGGATTTGAAATTCTCGAAGAAACTTTTGGTGTTTTGTGGAAATGCGTTCTAGAAAATGAAAATGAGGAAGCAGAGGAAGACGAAGAAGAAGAAGAAGAATTTGAAGAGATGAGAAAAGGAAGACGACCTCTTGGGGCTTCAATGGTGCTACTCTTGCTTTTACATCTTGGAATAACATTCAGATCTTGCAAAGGGCTTCTCTTTTCATAACTCCATTTCTTATCCTTGAGCTTTTTCTCCATTTTCTGATTTTGCAGCAGAGAAAATAGCTGCTAATTGTGAAGATTGCGATCTGTATGAAGTAGTAAGATAGGGCAAAAGATTGCAATGGCTGCGGTTTGTGTACTCTCTGTATGGCAATGAAAATGGTGGATTTCAAACTCAGAAAAAGAGGATTTGTTCTTTTCTGTAACGTCTACTATGCTTTTGTCAGTTTGTGACCACTGCCTTTTGGACTGGCCCATATATTTCCTGGGCTAAGCTTAGTTATTAGGAAAAATTACATAAATGTGCCATAAAATTCAAAATAATTAAATGTTCATACTTAAATTTAAAGTAATTTAAGAAATATACATTTTCTCATAAATAATTACACTTTATACCCTTTTCATTAAAACTGATAATTTTGGCTTAATTGATACTAAATCAGTAACATATACTGTATTGGTATCATTAACACTGATAATTTCATTTAACTTGATACTAGATTAGTATATATATATATATATATATATATATTGTATTAGTATCATTAAGGTTTCTTATTCAGAAATTACTCATTACTCAGTGATACTATAAGAGTGTATACAATTACTCATTATAGTATAATTGACTAATGAGTAATTTCTGAACAAGAAACTTTAATGATATCAATACAACATATATATACTGATTTAGTATCAATTAAGCGAAATTATAAGCCTTAATGATACAAATACAGTATATGATACTGATTTAGTATTAGTTAAGAGAAATTATCAGTCTTAATGATATCAATACAATATATGATACTAATTTAGTATCAGTTAAGTGAAATTAGTTGGGGTGTATGTAGTGTAATTATTTAGTAGGATATGAATGTAAAAGGGTATATGTTTGTAATTATTTTGTTTTTATGAGTATTTGCTTAGTTTTCCTTATATTTATTAGGGAAAAATTGTGAATTATAGCAAACTATTAATTTAAAATAAATGTTATAGTTACAGTTTCATTTAATTTTAATTCTTAGCAAACACATTGTCATTCTCACCTCTCTCCCCTGAATCTCGCTCGTCTCAATTCTCTCTCTCGCCTCTCTCACTTTTATACAAGCACAAATGTATAAATTGTGTTTGTGTTTGTATAAAGCAAGAGAGGTTGTATATACAAATACAAATACATATCTCTCCGTCATATACACTTATAATTATATTAATACAAATCTTCTTCCACCCAGTTCTCTTTCGTTTTTTTTCTCTCTCTCTATCTCTCACTTTATACAAATACAATGTACAATTTGTGTTTATATAAAGTGAGAGAGATTTGATATACAAATACAAATATTTTAATTCGATTCAATTATATACAAATTCAAATTTTATGCAGATATACAAACATAATCATTGATATATATACATAGTAGTTATATATATATATAATTGTCTAATTGATATACATATACAATTCACATCTCTCCACTTTATGTCCTCTCTCGCTCGTCTCTCTCCTAATCTTGCTCGTCACTCTAGCCTAACACAAAGAACATATACATATACAAACGCAGTTTTTGTAGACACAAACGCAGTTTTCATAGACACAAACACTTGATTTATACAAATCGTTGTGATTTATACAAATCGTTGTGATTTATACAAATCGTTGTGATTTATACAAATCGTTGTGATTTATACAAATCGTTGTGATTTATACAAATCAGATGCTCCATAGCAAACATAGGGCGCAAATAGCAAAATCGTAGCTACAGAGCACTAATATGATTTTTATGATTGTTATTCCTAAAATTACTCTTATTTATTTTATTTATTAGAAAAATAAGAGAAAATTTCATAAATAACGATAGTTTAGATCATAATTATTATTGGGATAATGCACAAGTACCCCCCTAGACTATGACCGAAATCTCAGAGACACACCTAAACTTAACTAGGGTCCTATTACCCCCCCGAACTCATTTTTTTTGTATTTTTGTGCACCTTTTGTGTTGATGTGGCACGTTCAGCCACCCAAGTTGGTTGTGTTTGTACACACTCGCCCGTCACGTGTGTAAATGTTATTTTTTAATTTAAAAAAATTAAAAAAATATATTTTTTTCTTAATTTTTTTTTTTTAAAAAAAAAGTTCAATTTTTTAAAAAAATAATCTTACTTTTTTAATCTTGTATTTAAATTCATTAACACACTTTTTTTTTACGTTGTATCGAAACTTTTTTTTTAACGTACATTCATTGTTTTCTCTCTTTTATTTTTCTATTGATTTTATTTTCTTTGTCTTTTGTTTTGATTTGATTTCAAATGTCTTATATTTAAAATAAGTTAATTTTGAACGGATATAAAAAAAAGTGAAGAAAATCAAATAA
>JAJOOS010024881.1:0-16172 GCA_029582725.1 Solanum chiquidenum
CAATACATTTGACCCAAATTTCAGAGAAATCTTTAAAAAGGAACTTACGAAAACTTTCGCCAACTTTTATTTTGCCACTTGCTTAACTTCAAAACTTGCGATACAACCCTTGAACACTTAAAATATGACATACCACATCATTTTTAATTTATTACTCACCCTCTTTGTCTTTCCACGAATGTACGAATTAATTTAGATGTTTAGAAAAGTTGGGGTGTTACACATAGCGTATACACAAGTCACTTATCATACATTATACAAGATAATATAATTAAAGACTTTAAAAGAAAAACTTGAATATCATAAACGAGTTTGATAAAACGGAAGTCTAACATAGTATCAACAAGTCATCTAAACATCAAAAGAAGTGGTTGGGATGTAACTTATACACCACATACATCATTTTTGAAAACTACAAAGACATAAAGCAAATGTATCAGTCCTTGGAACATGAGGACTCACCAACTCTTGAATTCGGTAGAATGATCAACTAGCCTCGAGAGTGAGAGGTAGGAGCGTCAGACCCTACATCAATGAGACAATGTAGGCACAAGTATGCATTAGTATATGGAATGTACTAAGTATGGGACAATATGTGTAAAATGTAAATATACATGACAACATGGATAACTTAAACATGTAATACATGAATAATTTTGAACAATTAATGGCTTAAATAAGCAACAACATATAATTCGTAAGATATGGTCAATGCATTAAAAATAATAAACATAAGAAAGTTTTGAAGAATCCTAATCATTTTTTAGGGATAATAGCGTTTACCGACAATAAGACCATGAGAGTTATATCATGGAATCCGGTATATCCCTCATACCGAAAGAAGGGGATTCTACTTGCCAAGGTAGAATCTGTACACATCATCTTTTTCTAAAGTGGATCCACTAGCTAGGTCATTTAAGACAATCCTACGGGGACACGTAGTTAGGGACAAAAGGTTGCTACCAGAGACTACCTATTTGAGGCCTCCATCTGAAAGCCCTCTCGGTGCTAAGTCTAAATCTGAAGGGAGTAGATAAAATAAAATATCATTATAACATAGGAAAGCAATGATCAATACCAATCCATATCTTAAAGATCAAAACATATAATAGCTCCATAAATTATAATTCAAACATAGGTGAGAAAACCTTTCACCAATGTGAATATATATATATATATGAGAAATACCTTTCTCAATCATGATCATATTCGTATGTGAGAAAAATTTTCACAACAACATTTATACTTTCATCTAAAAGCACCCCATTATTATAAACATTATTTTCATAAGACATGCATAATCCTTCAAAATTCATAGTTCATGGATTTTTTATAAGTTCATAATTGAAAGTCATGGATCATGCTTAGGTACATGTAATTTCAACTAGATATCATGTAATTTACATTAAATCATGCAATAGAAGATTTAAACAACTATAAGAATAATAATTGAATGAAATTCATGTAGAACTAAGAAGAATCCTAATTTGATCAATTTGATATTGAAAACCTTGGGGACCCTATAGAGGAATGGAATCCATGGGTGGATACCCACATACCTTGCTACTCAAAGCCCAAGATGAATGTTGAATGGAAGACCTTGGATTGAACCCTAGCTTCTTGTTCTTCCTTAGTTTGAGAGGGAATTTAGGAGAATAAATTTGGCTAAGTTTTTGGGAAATAAGAGAATGGGTTTAAAGTAAGTAGATTTAGGACTTAAAGTCTTTATATAGGGCTTAGGATATATGTCAAAACAACATAGTATAGGCTTAAGAGATAGAGGAAAAGACCCAAAAGCCCTTAAAAATAATTGTCGGGACCGGTATACGGGTGTGAAGTACTACGGTTCATACTGATCAATCGTAGACCAAGCATTGGAGCCTATTTCAAGGTCACTTTTGACAAGACTGGTCTACAGCCCGTAAAACCTTTTACCATTCTTAGACCCCAATTGTAGAACTCAAATTGGACCTTAAAATTTTAGTAAGTCTGGGAACTACCTACGAGAACTATCTTCAGCTCGTCAACCATTTAACAGACTGTCTTGATTAACCGTAGACTGATCACTAAATGGCTTGTGTAGGGCCTTTCGGGGTTCTATACGCCATGCTACACCTAGGGTATACTTTGGGTGGTGACAAATGGCTCAACTCCTTGTAGACTGGTGTAAAAGACTCAAGTCTAATAGAACGAGCCTTAGTTTACGCGTTGACCTAGCTTTGATGATCTTCTATCCATTCTCCCATTTTCTACGATCCCAGGTGTGATATTTGAAGTTTCGGGCTTCGTTGGGAGATATGAGACTGGAGTTGGTTCGATCTTGGAGTGTTACACTGATTACTTGGGAGTAAAAGTCATTCCACAGTGGTATTGATGGTTGATATGAGTTCCTTCGATGGTTTAACATCCCCGGGAGTTTACTCTTTGGCTGGGTGGCCCTTTATTCACAGATTAAATGTCTAGTCTTATCCTCTTTGGAGTCGACACGCCCCTGGGAGTTTACTCGTTAGCTGGGAAGACTGACGCCCCTGGGAGTTTACTCTTTAGTTGGGTGGCCCTTACTAACCCCTGGGAGTTTCATCAGCGGTGAGGGGTCCGAGTTCTAAACTCTTTAGTTGAGCATCCCTTTTATTGGTTACTTGTGGTTATAGGTCCGTTTTATGCTTCTTGGATCTAGACTCATCGTACTTTATTCTTAATAGTCTTATCTATTTTATGTACCTATCGAGCTTAGGGGGATCCGTTTGAGTTTTATTTAAAATTGCGAATAAGTGTACCTTCTGGGCTAATGGCGGTCCAGTTAGGTTTAGTTTAGTTGTACTTAGTTCTTTATATTCTGGTATGCTTGTGTGATTTTCTTTTATCCCACTTTGATATCTGTTTTTGTCTAGATTCTATCATTTCTTATTATATTTACCTTTCATGCTCAGTCACCGTATGATACCTACTGAGTACATGTTACCTGTTATTTTGGTACTCATGCCACACTTTGCATCTGTGTCATGATGTAGGTTTGAGCACCAGTTATGATAGCAAGTATGCGTTAGTACAAAAAAAAGTCCTTGGGCGTGGCTTAGACACTTCGAAGGAACTTTCTAAACTTTGTGCTCTAAATACCAAATTTGTCACGACCCAAAGTATAACATAGACCTGACATAGCGTATAAAACCCTGAGAGGCCCTACACAAGCCACTTAGCATACACCGTACAAGATCATAGAATTTAAGAGTTCAAAAGACATTTTATATCATAAATGTTTGACCAAATGAAGCAGAAGTCTAACATAGTCTCAAAGCCATCTAGTACATTAAGAATGATCGGGACATAACACATAAATCACATATAATATGGAAAAAATAAAGACAAGAAGCAATAAAGAGTTCGGTCCTCAGAACATGAGGCCTCACCAATCTTTAAAAGCTACTAATGTGAACACTAGCCACGAGGATGCGGAATAGGAGCGTCAGACCCTACATTAGTGAAACAATGTAGGCAAGACTATGTGTTAGTACAAAAAATGTACCAAGTATGATAACAATGCATAAGAATTATGAAATCATGCTTAAAGGACTTAAAATGATATGTAATGACCAAGTTAAATCATAAAATAACATGTTAGGGGACATAAGTCAAAATCATGGTCAATGCAAGCTAAATATCTTTAAAACACATTTAACACAATTCTATAAGAAACCTTAGTTCATTATTGTGGAAAGTAGTCATTAACCGACATATAGACCATGTGAGCTATAACATGGAATCCGGTGTCTATCCCACACCGAAAAGAGATGTCCTTACTTTTTATGGTAATAACCATAAACTTCTAGCTTAAGTGGATCCACTAGCTAATGTTTATCTAAGATAACCTATGGTGGTATATTGTTTATGTTACATGGGTAACCGTCTCTTGTCCACTCAGTGCTAAGATTAAGAGACATGGGTAATCGCCGTTTGTCTTATCATCCATGAAAGGCACATCTAGTAGCCAATCCAAGCTAGATTTCATTAGAATAGCTCCTAAATCTTGATTCAAAGTTTAGTTGAGAAAACCTTTCAACCCTAAGAATCCTTGTGCGAGAAAACCCTTTCACATTCATGTATTGAGTAGTATGTGAGGAATCCGTTCACAACAACAACATTGATGCTTAACTCTCAAAGTAACTTAAATCATTTTCATCAATCTAATAAAGAACACGTGTATCTTGATAAACTCATCTCTCATAGTTCAAAACCCACATTTGATCATCATAGTATAGAAAACATGGATAATGCATGGGTTCATGGTAATTCAACTAAAAAACAGGCAATTACTTCAATTCATGCATAAGAAAACACAAAACAATCAATTGGATCAACATTGAAAGGAAACAATGACAATTGAATAAAAACCCTAATTTGATTAGGGAATCTAACTTTACAAAATCGGGGAATTTAGAAATCATATGGAGGAAAGATCTCCATAGGGGAAGACTATCATACCTTGGAGTTCAAAGGCCTCAAGCAAATGGTGAATTGGAAAGTTTATCTTGAAACCCTAGACTTCCTCTTCTTCTTCCTTATAGAGAGAAATATTTGAGAGGATGAACTTGATCGACTTTTGGGAATTTAAGTGAGTGAATTGAATTGGGTGATTTAAGGGTAACAATGTTTATATAGGGCCTAGGGTAAAGGGTAAAATGATATAGTATTGGGTTAAAACAATTAGGAAGAGAACCGAAATCCCCTTTAAAATAATTGTCGGATCCCATCGACGATTGGACCCACCGTCCTTAGGAACAACTACGGACCGTCCCGGTCTAGCATTAGTGGGGTTCAAAAACTTGATTCTAGACCCTTGAATGATGGGACCCATGTGTGGTCCATTTTTCAACGCACGGTTTGTACATGGCCACCGTAAGTCCCACTTTTGGCCCTCAAAATTTTACTAAGTATGGGACTCACCTGTGAGACCTACCTACGACTCGTATATTGAACGAAGGGTCATTCTAGTGAACCGTAAAAGAGTACTGGTACTTGACATTTTTAACTCATCTAAATTTTCCACGTACGGACCATCAGTGGTTTCGTCAGTAATGGCACCAGATCTATGAAATGTCACGCCTCGAGGCTACCCCTTGACGTAACACGGGACCTCGGATCACGAGTGACCCCAAGCTAACCCTGTGTCTAGCATATATCAAGCATACTGAGAATTACTGAATAAGACATATACTATGTGGAAGCTAAAACAATGGATAGCTGAAAGTGGAGAATACCCAACTAGTCTGAATATATAAAACATACTAAGAGTTTAAAAACGACTGAAAGATTAAACTTAACAATTCAAGCTGATTCTACTACTATGTCTGAAAAGCCTCTAACTGAGTTGAGTTGCTGGGACATGCCCCTCAACTAACTCTAACAAAACTGAAAACTGAATAAAAAGACTAAAATGAAAAGCATGTCTATTGTAACACTCCGTATGCTAGACAAACCAAAAATGCAAAATTCCAAAAGTTGCAGGTGCCACATATGGACCATAGGCTGACCCACGAATCGTAGGTGGGATCCGTGATTGGCCACTTGCAGCCTTTCCCCAGAAAACCTAGAAAATTCGTGTAAGGGTCGACCCACGGCCAGACCTACGGACAGTAGATCAGACAACGGTCCATGGTTCAGCCCCCAGATTTCCATTCTCTGAAAGCTAACGATGATTGAAAGGACGGACCATAGGTCAGTCGATGGTCCGTCGGTCAGTCTCTCAGTTGGCCCCGATAGCTTTAAAGTCAGGGGTCGTTTGGTCTTTCCCCTATGAGTTGGACCCCTAAACTACGTCGTTTTATTCAGTTTTAGCCTAGTAACTTAACTAGAACTTACCCTAGTCAACTCATTTCTCCAAAAAATCATCAAGTTGAACGAGAAGAAGGACAAAGTGTCGACCAAGCCCTCTCCAAGAATGCAACAAGGTTTCCTCCAGTTCCAACCCCAAAATCGAATGATTTCTTCATGAACTTCGTCACGATTTCACTAATGGGTTCCTTTAACCAATTAGGTCCCTATAATTCAGTCAGATTCTTGATTCCCTTTATCATGTTTTGACCTAGGATTTCTAGAATTTTAGATTTATGTTGTGATTCAGCTGTTAGACTAATGCAAATCTGATTATCACATTTTTGAGGAATTATTGCTTAGTTCTTGCATGAAACTCAGAACTCTAGTTGTGTAGATTCGTTTAGTTCATGAATTACACTTGCTAGGTCAGTTTATTCAGATATACATGCTCCAGTTAAAAATGTTTCATTATCAATATATTAATGTTGCATTTTCAGTTAGCATGTCAATATTTTGAGCTATTTCAGTATTACAGAAATTCAGTTATAATGTGTTACTTACATAATCAGTTGGGAGTAGGCTTAATACCGAGTGGACTAAGGTTCAGTCACCCTCATAGACTAAGAACTACGTGCCCCGTAGGATAAGTCTCATTTGTGGGCAAAATATTTAGTGATCACGCCAGTCATGCCTTTATACCCTGGCAAGGTATATTGGGTCCTCTCGATGGGGTGATACATCAGACTCCACGGATAGCTCTCGTGGTTTTATGTCGATTAATAGTAGTTCCCACAATTATACTCTAGTGTATTGACCAGGTTATCAGTTATAGTTCAGTATTCAGTCTCAACATAATTATACGTGGTCATTACATTCAGTTAGCTCAGTATTTCCTTCATGTTCAAATTATATCATTGCTTTGTTCAGTTATGTATATTATTATTTAACTTTATTCTATCATGCATGCTCAGTACCTTTCAAGTACTGACGCATACTATGCGCTACATCTTCTTGTGATGTAGGTTCAGGTCCCCAGCATTCAGATCACGCATAGATCGGTTCCTGATCTCCAGTTCAGCAACATCAATGGTGAGTCCTTATTCTTCGAGGATGATTAACATGTTATCTTTCTATTTTTAGTCTTTCAATTTTAGTTTTTGCTAGAGGTTAGCTGGGGGCATGTCCCAGCATCTCTAATAAGTTAGAGGCTTTTATTCAGACATAGTTAGATTCAATATTTGTTGATTTTGATCTTTCAATTATTATTAAACTCAGTTTTATTTATTCAGACTTAGAATCAGTATTCCCCATCATTTTCACTTATGTCATGGTTTAAGCTTCTGCACAGTATGTCTATTTTTCAGTAACTCCTTAAGTATGCTTACGATATGCCAGCTAGGTTAACTTGGGGTGACTTGTGATCACAGGTCCCGTGTTTACGTCCTTGGGTAGCCTCGGGGCGTGAAAAAATTGGTATCAGACCACTATGTTCAAGATTCCTAGGATGTCTGAAAAGCTACACTAAGTAGAGTCTCTTTCACGATTGTGAAGCGCGCCACACCTATGAGGGGGAGGCTACGAAGTGTTTTAGGAAAAACTTCACTTTCTTGATATTTTTATCATGTGTAGGTATGATCTTCCTTTCTAACTCAAAGTTATATGATTACAGATTATGCCTCCTCGTAGAGCCTACCCAAGGAATGCTAATGCACACAATGCTGATGCAGTTTCTCTAATCCCAGAATAGGAAGTTTCGAATGCAGAGTTTCAAAACACCATTCAACTATTGGCCTAGAGTGTAGCTAACTAGAACAATAAATAGGTTCCAGTTCCTACAAATTCTAGTGGTGGATCAGTGGCTGCTAAGGTCCGTGATTTCGTTAGGATGAACCCACATGAGTTTCTAGGGTCGCAAGTTGGTGAGGATCCCCAGAATTTTATTGATGAGGTCAAGAAGATCTTTGGAGTGATGCAAGTAACTGAAAATGATAGGGTAGAGTTGGCGTCCTACCAGCTCAAGGATATAGCTCACATTTGGTTAAATCAATTGAAGGAAAATAGGGGTGAGAATGCAGCTCCTGTGACTTGGGAGTGTTTTACCAGAGCTTTTCTGGACAAGTTCTTCCCAAGAGAGTTGAGGGGGGCTAAGGCTCAGGAATTCATGAATTTGAGACAAGGATCTATGTCAGTCCAAGAGTATGGACTTAAGTTCACCCAACTCTACAGGTATGCTCCATATATGGTTGTCGATCCCAGGGCGCAGATAAGTAAATTTCTATTTGGGGTATCCGACTTGGTTAGAACAGAGTGCCGAAATGCTATGTTGTTGGAATATATAAACATCTCTAAGCTCATGACCCATGCCCATCAGGTTGAGGAAGATAATCTAAGGGAGCAAGCTAAGGCTAACAAAAAGGTTAGGACAGGCAACTATGAGTATTCTCAACAGATATCGGGTGGTGGAAATTGCTCGCAGTTTTAGAAAAGGTCTTCAGCCCCAACACCTTCATCAGCTAGTGCTCCATCCTCCAGGTTTCGACAGGATCAGAAAGGTAGGGCATCAAGCTCTAAGTCTTAGGGGAGTGCTTCAGTTACTACAACCTACCTAACTTGTCCAAAGTGTGGTAAGAACCATCTGGGCGAGTGTCTTGCAGGAAAAGATGGATGTTTTGGGTGTGGTCAAACAGGTCACAAATTGAGGGATTGACCTTCTTCTAAACAGGGTCAAGGAGGTAACAATGGTAGGGCTCAGTCTATAACTTCAGCAGCACGAGCAGGTCGCCCGACTCAGCAGGGTAACTCAACTGGTATAGGTGGTGGTTAGTGCCAGAACAGGTTGTATGCTCTCCAGGTTCGCCATGATCAGGAAGATTCTCATGATGTGATTATTGGTACGTTGCGAGTCTTTTATTTAGATGTTTATGCTTTGTTAGATCCATGGGCTACTCTTTCCTCTGTAACTCCATTTATAGCAGTGAACTTCGGTGTCAGTCCAGAAACTCTCTCACCCTTCTCAATCTCTACTCTAGTCGGTGACCCAGTTATAGCTAGACGGGCATACAGAAATCGCCCTGTCACAGTCTCTTAGAAAGTCACCTCAACATATCTTGTAGAGTTAGAAATGGTAGACTTCGATATCATTCTAGGCATGGATTGGTTACATTCCTGTTATGCCTCAGTCGATCGTAGAACTAGGGTCGTTCGTTTTCAGTTTCCAGACGAGCCAATCCTAGAATGCAAGGGTAATAGCTCAGTGCCTATGGGTCGATTCATTTCCTACCTTAAAACCAGAAAGATAATCTCTCAGGGTTATCTCTATCATCTAGTTTGGGTTAAGGGTTCAAGCTCTGGAACCCCAACTCTTAAGTCAGTTCCTGTAGTAACTGAGTTCCCAGAGGTGTTTCCAAAAGATATTCCCGGAGTTTATCCCGAAAGGGAAATCGACTTCGGAATTGATCTCCTTACAGATACCCAGCCTATTTATATTCCTCTTTACAGAATGGCTCCAGCTAAGCTTAAGGAATTGAAAGACCAGTTGAAAGACCTTCTAGATAAGGGTTTCATCAGATCCAGTATATCTCCATGGGGTGCACCAGTGTTGTTCATGAAAAAGAAAGATGGTTCAGCATCTCTAGTCAGTTAGAGACTTTTATTCAGACATAGTTAGATTTAGTATTTGTTGAGTTTGATCTTTCTATTGTTATTAAACCCAGATTTATTTATTCAAACATAGTTAGATTCAGTATTTGTTGAGTTTTATCTTTCAGCTGTTATTAAACTCAGTTTTATTAATTCAGACTTAGAATGGGTATTCCCCACCATTTTCCCTTATGTCATGTTTTAAGCTTCCGCACAATATGTCTATTTTTTAGTAATTCCTTAAGTATGCTTATGATATGCCAGCAAGGTTAGCTTGGGGTCACTCGTGATCCTAGGTCCCGTGTTTACGTCCTGGGGGTAGCTTCGGGGCTGACATCTATTGTCTTCGAAGTATGAGGACTCACCACTGAAGTTGCTGAACTGCGGACCGAGAATCATTCTAAGCGCGATCTGGATGTTGAGTTCCTGAACCTACATCATGAAAGGATGTAGCGTAGAGTATGCGTCAGTATTTGGAATGTACTGAGCATGCGGGATATAAATACTAAGCTGAACAAATATATATAAGTTGCACAAAGCATAACTGAGCAATGACATAAACTGAGCAAAAATGTAAATACTGAAACATAACTGAAAAGCTAAGTTGAATGCAATGACCAAGTACTAATCATGAAAATAACATGTTGAACTAAATGCTGAAGTATATACTAAAAACCTGGTCAAATGCACTAAGAGTTTTATGTGGGAGCTACTATTAACCTACATAAAGCCACCTGAGCTAAACGTGGAGTCCGATGTATACACCCCATCGAGAGGACCCAATATACCTTGCCAGGGGTATAAAGGCATGACTGGCGTGATTACTAAATTTGATGCCCAACAGAGGGGACTTATATTCCTAACGTAGTTTTGGGACTATGAGGGTACGCTGAACCCTAGTCCAACTCGGTGCTAAGTCTACTCCCAACTAAATATATATATGACATAAATGTAACTAAAATGCTCAATTACTTAATAGCTCAAAATACTGACATGCAATCCGAAAATGCAACATTTATGTACTGATAATGTGACATTCGAAATCTGGAGTATTATTATTTGTTTAACTGACCTAGCAAGTATAATTCATGAACTAAGAGAATTTATACAAACTAGGGTTCTGTGTTTCAGACAAGGAATTAAGGAACTTTCCACGATAGAAGTTATTTTGATTTAGGATACTATAAAAACTAAATCACAGTAATTATCCAAGGTTTTAGAAACCCTAGGTCTAGACAAGATATGGAGAATCAAGGAACTGGCTGAATTCTAGGGACCTAGTGGATGAAAGAAACCCACTAGTGAAATCCCACATACCTGGTGAAGAAATCTACGGAGAAATCCTTTGGATTTCGGGGCTGAACCTTAAAGAACACTGCTGCTTGTTCTTGGGAGGTTTGGTCGACTTTTTCCTCTTCTTTTTGCTCCAAGTTTGGATGATTTTTGGAGAATGAGGGTTCTGGGTAAGTCTGACTAAGTTATTAGGCTTAGACTAAGTAAATCGATGTACTTTAGGCATTAAATGACGTAGTGTAAGGGGCCCAACACATAAGAAAAAGACCTAAATGACCCTAACTTAAAAGTTGGCGAAGGCCATCCACAGAGGGACCTACGGATCGTCGTTTGGTCTAGCAACCATCGTCTGTGGTCGTTCGTGGTCTTCCCGATATGGCTTTACTAAAATGAGCATAACGTTTTACTCTGAGATGGGATTTTAGCAAACTCAGTGGTGTTGTTTACATCCCTACTATATTCGAATAGGGCGAAACGTTGCAATGACTCAAAAAATAATCAATTAAGTCAATTTTAAAAGAATTTTAAGAATAAACGAATTTTAAAGGACTCGCCACCTAATTTTAGGAAATCTAGAAAACCAATTAAATGATCTACGAAACTAAGAGATTCTAGGTAAGGGGTTCAAGTTATTTCTAAGGGAAGGTGTTAGGCATCCTTCGAAATCCACAATTGTGAGTCCCGACTGAGTTCATTTTTACAAATTGAGGAGAAGATAAAAATAATATACAAGTATAATAAACATACAACATACACAATTAATAAAATAAAATAATAATATAAAAAAATGATCTAAATTAATATATAATAATAAATCAAAAATATTGTTCGAACTTTATTCAAATTGCTTCAATGGAAAGCAACTCTGGGTACCTGTAAAGACACTTAGTAAATGTGTTAGTGGTAAATAAATACGAATAAAAATAAATGAAATAAATAATAACTTAAAATAAAAATCCGTCTTATATACATGGAAGACCTTGGAAATCGACGGTAATTTCTTAATCGGCCAGTTTTAACATACAAAATATATAAACATAAGCTAAATTTCCGTCTTTTAATATTGGGTAGGCATCCAAAATCGACGGAGAGATTTTCTCATTGGCCTATTCATATTTAGCAACAATAATAACAAATAATAAGAGAATAAAATGACAATATGTGACCAACAATAACATTAATAACATGACCAGCAACAAACAAAAATTTAACAAAAGAGAAATACACAAGTGTTAAGACTGAGGATATTGAAAGCGAGGTAAATATTCATTAAAACAAAATTTTGAACAATTATTAATTGACCCAGATGATTTACAAAATTAACATGAGTATAAAGACTTAATAACAGTAGAAAACTAAGAACATAAACAATAAAACAAATACATAAACAAAACATGACAATAATAAAATTAACAAAATTTAATAAAAACAAAGTGTCAACAACAAACGCTTCCTCTAAAAGAAATCTTCTGATGGCATAAACACACATAAAAATAAATAAAATAAGAACATATACACACACATACACCTATATATTGTAAAGAAAGGCAGAAGTTTTATTGGAAAATACATAAACAAGCCTAAAAATAATATCTGGAAAATGAAATACAATAACCAAACATTAAGATAACCATGAAATAAGCTAAAACATTGACAAAACAATAGCCAAATAAAACAAAATATATTCAAAAGATACAGGTAAAAACAAAGGTAAAAGAAACTTCAACCTCTTGATGGGTTCTTCGTTCAGATCTAACTGAGGGCTAACGCTATGTGGAGGATAGAGTTTCAGAGCTTGGAGCTCCTCTGGTCACTGGGTTTCGCCAGCTTTGTTCACCGGAGTCGGAGTTGTTGTTGTGTGAGCTGCTGTAGGAGCTTGGTTGACTGTTCGGAGCTTTGAGCTTCACCATAGATCTGCAAAAAACAACAAAAAATATCGTAAAAGGGAAAGGGGAGGGGAAAGATTGACCACCATCTTTATTGGCTCCCGTTCATCGGAGCTTGAAGCTCTTTGCCGGAGCTTGGTTTTCAAATGGAGTTCACTGGAGCAGCGAAGAAAGGGGAAAAGGAATGGGGTTTTGGGTGGTTGTATGATGACAACTTTTCTTTTCTCCGGCTCGTCGGAGTTTGCAACTCCTCGCCGGAGCTGCTGGTTGCATCAAACAGGGGGAAAATAGGGGGTTTTAGAGGTTTAGCGATAATTCTCGCTGGAAAAAAGAGAGAAATAAATGGTGGTTTAAGGGTCGGTTTTTGGATGTGTGTTTGCAAGTGTTTGTTGTTGGGTTCTGGCGAGGTTTCTTGGTGGTTGGAGAAGACGTGGAGGAAGAGAGAAACGGGTGTTTGGTGGCTGTTTGGTGGTGTGATCTGGTAGTGTTGTTTCGGGGTGGGGATTTGATGGTGGAAGAGAGGGGAGGTAGTGGGGAATATGATAGAAAAATATCTTAGGGTTTCACCTTTTGGAATTTTTCACAACCCCCTATTTAAAGACTAAGAAATAGATTATATAGAAAATTAAAAATCATCTATTGTACAATATCATTATCTAAAAACCATGGGCCGAAATCACAAGTAAGTAACATAGTCGTATACGAAAACTTATCTATATTTGAATGAATTTCTAAACTGTGTAATGTAACACCCTAGATTCATGAAAGAAAAATTTGCAGAATTTTCAGATCTGGCAGGTGCCCAATCCGCATCAGGAGTTGGACAGCTTTTAAGTCAAGGGTGTTTTTGTCTTTTCCCACTCTTCTTTTAAGTCCTAAATTAAAAGGGTTTTAGTTAGTCATTTAAAATCCTAGAAACCTAACTAAAACTTACCTAAGTCATTTAATTAACTAAAACAAAAGAAAAGAAGAGAGTAGAGAGAGGGGAGGCCGAAACCCTAGCAAAACCCTAGCCGCCGCCGGAGAACGCTAGAAAGTCGCCGGAAAGGTCAAGTCCAGCCCTAGTTGATAGTTTTTCATGGATATTTCGTCACCAGGTATGTTGGATTTCATTAATGGGTCCCTTTCGCCTGTTAGATCCCTAGAATTCAGACGATTCTTGATTCCATGCTATGAGCAAAATTAGGGTTCTTGAACGTTTCTTGATTATTGGGTTCTTAGCTGTTAGAATGATCCAATATATGGATATTCCCCATCATTTCAGATTTATTTATTATTATAGCTTCCGCATCAATTTATTATCTTTAGTATGCTCATGATCATGCCAGCAGGGTTAGCTTGGGATCACTTGTGGTCCTAGGTCCCGTGTCCTAGTCTTGGGGGTAGTCTCGGGGCGTGACAAACTTGGTATCAGAGAACTAGGTTTAAGAGTCCTAGGATGTCTGAAAAGCCGCACTAAGTAGAGTTTTTTTCATGGGTGTGAAGTGCACCACATCTAATAAGCAGGAGTCTACAAAGTGTCTTAGGAAAATCTTCACTTTCTTGTTACTCTTATCGTGCGTAAGGTATGATCTAATTCCATTCTAACTCGGTGTTCTATGTTTCAGTGATCATGCCTCCTCGTAGAGTTAACGCTAGGAGAGCTAATGCCAGGAACGCAAATGCAGCTCTTCCAGTCCCAGATCAGGAAGTTTCAAATGCAGAGTTCAGGAATGCCATTCAGATGTTGGCTCATAGCATGGCCAATCAGAACAACCAGCGGGTTCAAGCTCCTGTGAATGCTAATGTTGGGTCAGCCGCAGCTAGGGTGAGAGACTTTGTTAGAATGAACCCTCCAGAATTCTTAGGGTCGCAAGTTGGAGAAGATCCCCAAAACTTCATTGACGAGGTCAAGAAGATCTTTGAAGTGATGTAGGTAACTGGAAATGATCGGGTTGAGCTAGCTTCTTACCAACTTAAGGATGTGGCTCGTATCTGGTATACTCAGTGGAAGGATAGTAGGGGTATGAATGCAGCTCCTATTACTTGGGATTGCTTTAGTGAGACTTTTCTGGACAGGTTCTTCCCTATTGAGTTGAGAGAGGCAAGGGCCTAAGAGTTTATTAATTTGAGGCAGGGTAACATGACTGTTCAGGAGTATGGGCTCAAGTTCAACCAACTCTCCAGGTATGCTCCTCACATGATTGCTGATTTTAAGGCACAGATGAACAAGTTCTTGTATGGAGTGTCAGACTTGGTTAAGACAAAGTGCAGAAATGCTATGTTGTTAGGAGATATGAACATCTCTAGGCTCATGACTCATGCTCAGCAGGTTGAGGGTGATAAGCTTAGGGAACAGGCCAAGGAGAACAAGAAGGCTAGAACAGACAACTATGACTACTCTCAACAGAAATCGGATGGTGGTAATCGCTCGCAGCAGAAATTTCCAGCGCCTTCATCAGCTAGTGTTCCATCTCCCAGGTTCCATAATGATCAGAAGGGTAGGGCGTCAGGGTCTAAGTCTCAGGATGGTGTTTCGGGCACCAAATCATACCCTACTTTCCCTAAGTGTGGTAAGAACCATCCGGGCGAGTGTCTTGCTGGGAAAGAAGGATGCTTTGGGTGTGGTCAGTTGGGTCACAGGTTGAAGGATTGTCCTTCTAGATAGGGTCAGAGAGGAAATGGTAGAGCTCAGTCTACTACTACAGCAGCACCAGCAGGTCGCCAGACTCAGCAGGGTAACTCTTCTGGTACAGGTGGCGGACAACACCAAAATAGGCTCTATGCTCTTCAGGATCGACAGGATCAGGAAGGTTCTCCTGATGTGGTCACTGGTATGTTACAAGTCTTTGATCTTGATGTTTATGCATTGTTAGATCCAGGGGCTACTTTGCCTTTTGTAACTCTTTTCATAGCAATCCAGTTCAGTGTTAGTCCAGAAACTCTCTCAGAACCTTTCTCAGTCTCTACTGCAGTTGGTGAACAAGTTATAGCTAGACGGGTATACAGAAATTGCCCTGTCATAGTCTCTCAGAAAATCACCTTAGCAGATCTTGTAGAGTTAGAAATGGTAGACTTGGATGTTATTCTAGGCATGGATTGGTTACATTCCTGTTATGCCTCAGTCAACTTTAGAACTAGGATTGTTCGCTTTCAGTTTCCAGACGAACCAATCCTAGAATGGAAAGGTAGTAGCTTAGCGCTTAAGGGTCGATTCATTTCTTACCTTAAGGCCAGAAAGATGATTTCTAAGGGTTATATTTATCATCTAGTTCGGGTGAAGTACTCTAGTTCTAAAACCTCATTTCTTGAGTCAGTTCCAGTGGTTAATAAGTTTCCAGAAGATCTTCCCGGAATTCCTCCCGATAGGGAAATCGACTTTGGAATTGATGTACTTCCAGATACCCAGCCTATTTCTATCCCTCCTTACAAAATGGCTCCAGCTGAGCTTAAGGAATTGAAGGAGCAGTTGAAAGACCTTCTAGATAAGGGCTTCATCAGACCTAGTATTTCGCCATGGGGTGCACCAGTGTTGTTCGTAAAGAAGAAAGATGGTTCTCTCAG
>JAJOOS010024882.1:0-18841 GCA_029582725.1 Solanum chiquidenum
AGAAGAAATCAGTTGAAAACCCATCTTCTAGCTTGAGCTTCATCAAGGTCTTCAATGGAGTTTTGAGAGAATCTATTTTTGAGAGGGAAGGGTCAATTGAAGAATGGGGTCTAATTCTAGGTTTTGGGGTTTTAACCAACTTAAATACCCTAAAATAGGTATAATAACCGTTTATAATAATTCCCCAAAGTACCCAAACTACCCTTCACTTAATTGGACCATTTAAACAAGTCAAACTTGAGTTCCATTTTCGCAGAATTCATCAAGGATCAAGTTCGCGACGCGGAGGTGTTCCCGTAAGTTTCTAGAAATTAAATTCCAAGATAGTAGAGTCCGCAACATGTACGCAATGTGGACCAAACTTTTTGGCCCTTGGTGGAGCAGGTCCGCAACGCGGAGCCACTCCCTCCAAGCACAACTTGGGCAGCTTGCTTGGCCAAGGGTTGGGGTCCTCCTTGGGGACCCTTAAGGTGGTCTCGGGGTGTCGTATTCAAACGTTTTGATCCTAAAAACATTTATTAAGACACTAGGGTCAACTCCACTTATTTTAGACTCCAAACAACACATAAAAACATGTACAACATACTAGAACACACCAATACATAAAAGACTAGTTTTCGAACGTCTTGGTCATCCCTTGACATTTGACTTCCAAGCTCTTTAAAACTGACTTACAAGGCTATTCTTCATTATTTTAACAAGTTATTAATGCATAAAAACCCATGTGAGGCTCTACTTTATCCTACTTCATTTTGAGGGGTGTTACATTCGGAAAGCATATGACTGGGAAAATTAAAAATTTCCTCTCTCAAGGCACTTCAAGGTGGAGGTGTCTCATTTGTCAATGGCAAGAAATGATAAATTGGTGGTCAAAACTTGATCTCTCGGATGATGATGCTGACAGGAAGGAGATGCAAGAATATGTACTGATGATCTAAACACTGCTCGTTGTAACATTCTCACTTCTCTTTATGCTCAAGGTGAGAATATTGTTCTATGATACATGAGACTTGGGCAGTTAAGTTTTTCTCTCTAAACAAACTTTTGTCAAGGGACCTGGTCCACGATCTGTCCAAAATAAAATTTGCAAACGACAAAGTTTGTGATGCTTGTGTTAAAGATAAGCAGATCAGGCCATCCATCAAGTGGAATAGGCAGGCTCTTAATCTTCCAAATAACCTTCGGGCTGAAATATTAAATAGTACATATTCTGTGACCAAAATGATGATATTGAGAAGTGTAATCTCAATGATGATTAAAAAGTATTTGTGGGGTATTCTTCCTCCAGCAAGGCTTATCCGGTGTATAAAAATGTGCACATTAAAAAGGGATGTTCATGTGATGTTTGATGAGTCTAGAAGAATTGAGAAGTTGCAAAACAAAGAAGATTCTGAGATGGAAGAGCTGCTTCAGATTCAGAAAGATGGTCTAAACAGTGAGCTTGCTGAAGAATATCCTCTTCATGAATCCAGCAACACCAAGGAAGCTGATGCAAATGATGAACCTGATGAGGGACCCAGTCCATTAGACAATGCTGAACAAAGATGATGCAATTCAAACTGATAATGTGAATTCTGAAGCTGATAAGTTGTCCAAGTTTCTCTTCAACATGGCTACAAAAGAGAAAGGTACACCAAGAAGTTTCTCAAAAGGCTTAACATACTTGAAGTCAAGACAATGTTAAAAGGGGGCAATGTCATCATGAAGCTTTGAAAAATGAAAGATCAAGTGACTGACATCTTCAACAAAGTTCTAAGCAAGGACAAACTTATCAAGAACAGAGACCTGGTTCCATCTCAGAGAAGTTATCAATGAAGTTTCATACTACGGATGTCAAGACAATTGATACTCCCATGGGGACCGACTCAATGCGGAATGCTGATAGATCTGGTCCAGATGTAAATGATGTAAAGTGTTAGGATTTATGCAAGATTCCAAGATTGTCCAACAGAATCTCATTTCAAGGCTGCTCAGAGAATCCTAAGACATTTGAAGAAGATAGGGACCTGGTTTTATTCTGTCCATCTGGAGACTTTTTTATTTGGAGGAATATGGTGATGTTGATTATGCTGGATCCAGTTGGTAGAAAGAGTACCTCATGAATGGCTTATGTTCTAGGTTGATCTCTCACTCATGGGAAACTAAAAGATAAGATTCAGTTGCTCTTTCAACAATTGAGGAAGAGTATTTAGAAGGTGCAACTTGATGGGCTCAATCTTGTGGATCAAGCAGCAGCTTGAAGCTCTTATAAGACCTGGCCAAGATAATCAAACTGAAGTTTGGAGTGCTGAAACATTTTTGAATGGATCCTGCCTGAAGCGATCAACTCTCTCATGACTATACAAAGGGAGCAGATATCCTTCCTTTTCAGTTATGTATGTTTTAGCAAATTCAGTCTCATACCTTTTGTAAGTATACACACATGGCAAAAGGGCTGAAGGAAAAGAGAGGTCAAAACAGATCTAGGCAATCACATTCAACCTATAGAGAGGGACCTGGTCCGTTCTCGAAGGTTAGCACTCTTAACATTGCATTTTGATTTATGCATTAGAACCGTTGCAATTGCCACATGTCTGATCATTGTGACATCTTTTGAATACCAAGATGACATTTGCTTCCACATGATACACCCTTCCACTTCCCTTGCACTCTATATTTCTTTCCATATCCCCAGAAAACTCAAATTCCGTTCCAAAAAATCAGAAATTCTCAAAACCCTCTTTCCTCTTCTCTCAAAAAACACTTCAAATGCTTAAAACCTTTGTTCCTATTGGAGGATTTTTCTATGAAGAATTTTTTGTGTGTGTGAAGAGGGACCAGGTCCAACAAGCAAAAGATGATGTTCAAAAAAGGAAAAGGTTGATACTCTAAGAACTCAAAGTATTCTTAATAGGAGGGTGTCTCACTTTATATATATAAAAAATGAATGAAATGGTCCCTTAGTTATTGACCTATTCATCTCATAGGCCTTGAGTAAGTTTGAGGTTACCAATCCTTCTGTCATAATGCGAGAATACATGAACAAGATCATATCTACTAAGGATGGTAAATATGGCATGAGATATGGGTACCTTCTGACTTGGAATGTGAATGTGTTGATAGGAAGATTAAAAAAAAAAGGTAATGTGTCTAAGTTGTTGGTGGAATATGAGAAACTCAAGCTTGCTTTGGAAGCTATGACAGCTGGTGTTTCTAACAGGGATACTTAAATAGTGTGTTTGAAGGCTCAGCTTCTGGAAATCACAATAAGACAGACCAGGTTGAGAAGAACTGGCAGACCTGAAGATTTACCATGAAGCCCGAGCAGCGAAGAATGTTGAACTTTAAGAGAGACTTATGAGAAATCATGCTGAGGCAAATGCTCTCCTAATCTTACACTGTCAATCCCTTGTTCCTAAGCCTCTCACTCTTCCTAAATTCCCATGTTCCTAAGCCCCTCACTCTTCCTAAATTCCCATGTCAGTCCTCCTCATTTTCTATCGAAATTCAGTTGGCATTGTCTGGTTCTCTTTCGTAATTATATGTGCAACGCTTTGATTGCTGATCTTTTATTTTTGAATGAAAAATGTCTTGTTTCTACTGACTTGTCTCAGTACTTTATGCATTTTTACTCATGTTCAGTGTTGCCCAAGTGGCCATGAATTTGCTTAAACTACATTTCTGTCAACTTGGTTTACTGCTTTAACCCTTTTTTATGATGTCAAAAGGGGGGAAATTGTTAAGGTAATAGATCAATGATGCTAGTTACTTGAAGAAGACATGGTCATGCCGATAGGGGGAAGAAGTTGAAAAAGTTTGTCATCATCAAAAAGGGGGAAATGCTATATGCTATTTTGTTGATGATGTGAAGGTTTGATGATTTATCAAACTTCGGGAATGATGCAAAAAGGGGACCAATCCAGTTACCTGAAGAGACATGCTAATAGGGGGAACTGGTGAAAGGGGAAAGAAGGTGAATAAGTATGTTATCATAAAAAATGAGGAAAATGTTTACTTTGGAGCTGGTGTTAAGTTTTGATGATTTAACAAACTTAGGAATCTAACAAGGGACCAGATCCAGGAAAGGATCTTCTGGTATTGGGACTGATGAAAGGGTAGTGAATGAATAAATACAGCATGAGGAATATTTGTGTGTGAATTCATCAAAAAGGGGGGAAATGTTATATTCGAGTGTTTTGATGATCCTCACAAATGCAGGGACCTGGTCCTAGGCAGAGTACTTCCGTTCAAATTCAAAGTGGTGCAAAGTTGTAAAGTTAGCTTTACAGCTATCTTGTCAGGTTGGTTGGTGAGATGTGCAGCGTACTTCACCAATAGGAAGGGCGAACAAAGTTGTTTGTTTAAGTGGTCAAAACCCTTGTTGGTAACTGATATATATACACAACAATAAACAAACAACATTATTCATTCAAGAAGAGAGAAAGCTAGCAAGTCTTTTTCAAGAACTCAAGCATCAAAGAACGCAGCAAGGGACCTGGTCCCGAAAAGTCTGCGAACGAGAAAAGGATGAAAACACAGCTGTCAAAAGGCTGCCAACTCTGATGTGGTTGGTGCACAACCTTTTATGACAGCGGGCTTTCAGGCAATGGCCTTGTCCCAAGGGTTTGTGTCCACTTTGATAATAGTGTCTTCTCCAAACACGAACCCAAGTTTTGGCAAAAAAAGTTTTGGATTTCAAAAAATCCAAAAGCTCAAAAGAAGAAGCCATCTTCAAGGAAGAACACTGCTCATGCTCAACAAAAGGACCTGATATAATGTTGAAGAGTCTTTGTTGTATTTTGAGCTTTGTGTCTTATGTGCTTACATTGTAAATCTATTTCTGTGCTATAAAGGAAATAGATCTTTGTTCGTCCTGTATAAATTCTAAATTAGTTAGGTTGACTGGTTTGGTAGGCAACATTGTTGTTGCTTAGTTGAATTCTAAATCATCTAAGAGTTAGGTGGTTTATTGGGCAACATTGTTGTTGCTTAGTCAAAGTCTAAATCGTCCAGAGGGTGGTGGTTTAGTGGGCAAACTGTGTGTTTCTTAGTTTAAGTCTAAGTTATCTAAGAGGTAGGTAGCTTAGTGGGCAATAGTGTTATTGCTTAGTAGCTTTCCTTGTAGTAGATGTGCTACATTAAGGGGGAAGGGATTTAGTGTTAAATTCCTAGGTTGCAATAGTTTGTAATTTGAATCGTTGCTCCGTTTGAGTGAAATGGAGTATGGGTTGAAAATCCTATGAGGACAGGTCGTGGTTTTCACCGCCCTTGAGCAAGGGGGTTTCCACGTAAAATCCTTGTGCAGATGAAGAAAGGGACTTGGTCCGTTGACGTGTAGTGGACACGTACTACTGCTTGTATTGACATTACTGTTCTTACTTGAGTAAGGGACCTGGTCCATTGACCGTTAGTGGAAGCATACATTCCAACAAGCGGGTTGAGTTGAAATAGAAATTGGGTTGAGTTCTGACCTGCCCAAGTTTACTTTGGGCTCAAATGAGTTGGGTTTAAATGGGCTTAAAAGCGGGTTGAGTTTTGATCCGTCCAATTTGATCCGCTTAATCTCAATAATTTTAATATATTGATTGTTATTTAAGACTATTTGAATTTCAACTCAAGAATTATTTTTTTTTTAAAAAAGAGTTACAAATGGATAGATAAATTCTAAAAAATAGAAAATAGATAGTAATTTATACTTTCAATATAGTAACATACATTACATCAATGAAAATAAAGAGTCTTAAACCGAGTTGAAATTTGAGATTACATTGGGCTCAATTGAGGACTCTCTTAAAATGGGTTAAGACTTGATGGGTTAAGATTGAACCCAATGCAAATTATCTTGAGCTCAACCCTTAAAATTATGGACGGATTGAGCGAATTACCTATAGTTGAACTCATTTTTGACGCTCCTAGTTTTAATCTTATAATTTTAAGAAATTGATTGTTGATATTTCAATTAAAGAATCCAGCATTCATTTGAATTTTAGTCTTTTTGATGATTCCTATTTGTTTTAACATTTTTAAGTTTTAACTTATAACACAAGTCTTTTTCAATCACTATGTAATTATAAAACAAAAGAATCCAAAAGAACGGACAAACCGAAATAAAAAACAACTTCATGCTAGTTTGATTTGGTTTTTAAATTTATAAGCCACCAACACTACTTAGGCACGAAGGCTAAGTAGTGTAATCTAACCTTATACATTAAAGTCATATAGATTGCCCATAAGGTTTTGGTTTTCATCGATACATTACTGTTTGGTTTTAAATCGATATATTATTGTGTGGTAGTTACTATGTAATTGATACATTTAGTACAAATTTGGATTTACGTATCATATCTAAAAAAAATTAGTGCATGATACATTACAATTTATGTATCTCGTTTAAACTGATAAGTATTGTATTGTTACGGGATACATTTACATGTAATTATTGCCCATAAATTGTTTGATTTGAGATCGATACATGTAGTATAAATTAGTATTTATGTATCATGCCCGTATAATTTGACGTAGCTATGTATCATATACAAAAAAAAAATTGAATATGATAAACTCTGATTTAGTTATAAAATAGTACTGCACATACATACATAGCAACATCTGGTACATAGTCAATAAAGGGTAATGAAATTTGTAATATTTATGTATCAAATATATAACTCTGAAGTCGACATCCTTCTTCGATTTTGACTTCTCCAACTCCATATTCTTCATAAATAATGAATGTTCATTTTGTTTAAATCTATTTTCAATAAAATCTTCATTGTCAAAAATAAAGATACGACGTACATTTTCTTGAGTAGATGAAGCTAATTGGATAAACTCAATACTAAAAGACGGAAGATCATCCTATCAGAATTTTGTAGATGAAAAAGTGAAAAAAAAACTTGAAAAAATGACGATAATGAACTGAAAGTATGAAATCTTATGAACTAGAAGTGTAGCTTATCGTCAATTGTGTAGGACAGCTTTGTCACCTTGTGTTTTCTTGCCCCTAAGTACTTGAAAATTCTGGATACTCTATATAAGTAGAACTGGTGATATAGTGGAGAGAACCGGAGAGAGAAAAATATTTAAAATTCAAAAAAAAGAGTGATAGAGGTAACCGGTGATATAGTGGAGTGATTATAGGCATAGAAAAGGGAGAAAATCATGGAATTTGATGATTCAAAGTTATGTATCCAGAAAGGAGAGAATTTGAAAAAAAGAGGAATTTTTGTAATTTTTTAAAATGGCAAGAAATAATAGAAAATAGGGTAAAAACAAATGTATACTTACGTAATTTTTCCTTATAATTTTTCAAATAGGAAGTTAACAATGAACTTTGTAAATATTTCGTTTTGTATTTATTTTAATATAATATTTAATCTTATAAATTTAAGATATTGAATGTTGATATTTCAATGAAAGTATCTTGCATTCATGCAGATTTTAGTCATTTTGATAGTTCCTATTGAATTTAGTGTTTTCAAGTCATTTTGATAATTCCTATTGAATTTAGTGTTTTCAAATTTCAACTTATAACAGAAGTGAAAATATATTTAATCTCTTTTTCAATCACTATGTAACTATAAAAAAAATCAAAACGACAGACTAAATCTGAAATTAAAAAAAGAAAAACTTCATGTTGGTTTGATTTGGTTTTTAATTTAATAAACTGACATAATTAATTTTAGATATTTCTTAATGAAAAACGAAACCAACCTATATACACCCCTAATGTAGACAATATAATTCTGACTATTTCATTGACATAAAAAGAAATTATAAGGTACTCATTTGGGAAATTCAATCCCCACCAACAAAACAGAATTGTGCAGGAAAAAAGTAAATGAAAATAGAACACTGAAACAAAGCTAAACACAGTGATATATAAGTCTGAAAGCAATCCACTATAAATACGCTAACATAAATCAAAAGAATCCCATTGCACCATGTGAAGAGATCCTCTACCGAACTGGCTCAATCAGCGGTACTGCAATACAAATCAAAGAGATCAATCACTTGCTAAAAGGTCAATAAATTGACAGAAACAAATGAAAAGATAATCCAAAAATCAAAATGAACTAAATAGTCGATAAATCATTTGTAATCAAGTTTTGAGAAATACAGATTTTAATGGGTTTTGGCAAATCAGAAATGCAAAAGAAACATACTTTGAGGAGTTCTTTGAACCGAGAGTTTAGGTTATAAGGGGTCGTATAATTAATGAAATGGCTACAGCCATAAGCTGGGAAAATCTTAAAAGTCCTTCGTTATATTATGACAGTGGATGTGATTTACAAAGCAGATATCTGAATTTCCACGTTCCTAATGCTATTTAGTTGCAAACATAAGGGTAACAAGCAGAGCTCAGCTTGTCTCTGACCATAGACAAGCAGAGCTCAGCTTGATACAACTCACAATCCAGTCAATACGGAGGGCGCAGGGTGTAAAACAAAAGGATTCAGCTTCTTTATATTTATGACTATGCAGATTCAGCATTTTACCTTAATGAAACCAATTTCCTTGGCATTGCTGCGGAAGCACTGCCTGCAGCACATGAGTCCATACTTCCTAATAATTGCATGTGGATTTCCACACACACGGCTGCATAAAACACCAATTCCACATGAGAAATTAGATATTACATTCAATCTCTTTTGGTAAGACTCTTAACAGGAAAGCAAATCCAACTAGGGGAATCCAAAAGGAACGAATAAGTATCTAGAGGTACATCATTCCAACTAGAGGAAGCTAAAAGAGTGAATAAACATCCATAGGTACATTGTCTAGCACTATGGTCATAGTATACTCAAAATAAAAGATGTCATGAAAACCAAACCAAATGTTCAACAAAAGCTCATCTTGCCAAAGCAAATCAAAGTCCCACATAGGGAAGCTCAAAAGGAATTAAACTATATCCAATATACAGTTTCTTGAGTAATACTCCTAATTTGCAAGATAGGAAAAAAAACGAGAACCAAAACTTGCACAAAGAAACATCTGATTCATTACAATAAGCACTAGAAATATAACACTTACTAGCAGATATTATCTGCAACAAACTCATAACCACACACCTACAAATGTCCGGATCACGGGACAGTATTTACAGAAGGGAAAAAAAGATCATATACGGGAACAGATTAAACAGTTATAAATCAATGAAAGGAAATAAACACAATGCACTAGGAATAATTTTATCAGAAATGTATGTTCTATAAGCTACCAACCTTAGAAAAAGGAGAAGGCATATCATCAATTACACAATTTATACATTACACTATTTATACATGCTTAGAAATTATTCGTATTTTGAACTTTGTTACTGAAAATCGAAAGACCACCACTACCATCATATCAGTATAACACTAATACACAAGTATCAAATGAAAAACCTCAATAATTTCTTTGTGATAGCTCATATTGACAACATAGCACATTACAAAAAAGTCAAGGCTCCTGATTGAAAAATCGCAAATTGCTTGCCGCAATAAATCATAAGAGCTGATACATACATGCAAACCATTGTAATGATGAAATTGACTGAAATAATTGAAACAAAGGTAGTTTAGATCTCTCTCATTCATCTTCTCTACTTGAAATTAAATCAAACAAGGGAGAAAAAAAAGATGAGATACCAGGTGCGGGAACCAGGGCCGTAGTTCTTGGGGTGAGCGTTCCAGATGTTAGAGTGACCCATCTTCACAAAGCAGAGCAGAGGCTGAGGCTGCGCTTTCTGATATATCAAAAACCCTAATTACTCAATACCTCTCCTTTACTTGCTTCCAGTTACGAATTGAGGATATTTATATATACTATATAGCTTAGGCAGTAGGGGCAGTAATGGAAATGTTGTAAAAATGATTATGATTTAAAAGATAGTTTTAAATAGTAAGTACTTATTTGTATAATAAAGAAATTAGTTTATATTCTCTTTTAAACTTGCTTTCCTTTTTAGTTTATTCAAAAAAAGAATGACACATTTCTATATTAAGTAAAAATTTAACTTTAAAATATTTATTTTACTTTTAATGAATGATTTATAGTTACGCAGATTTATATCATTCATTTTAGACCACAAGTTTTAAAAGTCTTCATTTCTTTCTTAACTCCGTGTCGAGTAAAATAACTTCACATAAAATGGGACGGAGGGACTAATAAATATAATTATGTTCTTATATTCATATAAAAATAGTCAAAATTTATAAAAAAGTATTTGTTGACTAAACATTATGCTACACTTAAAAAGTTGTATATAGCTTACTAATAGATTTGCATATACATTAATTATATATTATGATATATTCAAAAAAAAAACTAAATATAGTTTAATTATAAATGAAACATACACCAGTTGTACGTAAAATATACTTTGACTATTCAATTTCGACCGACTCAAAATCTCCTCTAAACGGTCCAAATTTAAAATATGATGAAATCAGCAACACAAACTGAAAACTCCATTAATGAAAGCTAAGCTCATATGGAGGAAGCTGAGACTAGAGAGAAGAATAGCATGAAGCCAGATATTTTTTATTGAATGAATCAGTCAATCTAGAAGGAACGGTCTAACTAACTTGATTCCCTATTTTGTAATACATCTAACTAACTTCTAACTAATTATAACAAACTAAAATACTTTAATTGCATAATCTCAACTGCCCCCCTCAAGTTGGAGGTGAAGTAATCGCAGACAACTTGCTCAAAATCGTAGCATGTTTGACTCCAGTTAGTGCCTTGGTGAAGATGTCTGCAAGTTGTGAGTTGGTGGAGATGTGTTGAAGTACAACCAGTCCCTGTTGGATCTTATCCCTAACAAAATGGCAATCTACTTCTATATGTTTTGTCCTCTCATGGAATACTGGATTTTTTGCAATGTGAACTGCTGCTTGACTATCACAAAACACACATATAGGCAGGGGACATTCTACCGTCAATTCAACAAGTAATCTCTCAAATCATACCAACTCTCCCACCACTTGTCTCACGGCTCTATGTTCTGCTTCAGCTGATGATAAGGACACTGTGGCCTGTTTCTTGGACTTCCAACTAATGGGACTATCACCCATAAGGACCAGGTACCCACTGAAAAATTTCCTAGAGTCAGGGCAAGCTGCCCAATCTGAATCACAATAAGCATTGACAGTAAATTCAGGTGTGTTTGAGATAAAAATTCCTAATGTAGGATCTTGCTTTAGATATCTAAGGACGTGATAAGCAGCCTTCAAGTGTGGTTCCCTGGGTGTCTGCATGAATTGACTGAGATGTTGAACACTATAAGTTATATCCATCCTAGTGTTTGTGAGGAAATTAAGCTTTCCCACCAGTTTTCTATAGTGAGTGGAATCTGACAGTAACTTGCCATCTGTAGCTTTACGCTTTTCAGTAGAATCAAGAGGGGATGAAGTAACTTTGCAGTTCATGAAGTCATGCTCTTTTAGCAGGTCAGTAGTGAATTTCCTTTGGGAAACCATCTTGTTTGTATAGTATTTCTAGTCCCAGAAAATAGTGCAGCTTACCAAGGTCTTTTATCTTAAACTGATCATGCAAAAAGGCCTTCAGTGAAGTAATTTCCTCTAAATCAGTACATGTCAAGATCACATCATCAACATAGATAGCAACAAATACTAAGGAACATCCCTTCCTTTTATAAAACAGTGAATAGTCATTTTTTGAATGTGTGTATCCCTTGGAACAAAGACTGCTTGCTAGTTTGTCATACCATTGCCTGCTTGCTTGTTTCAGGCCATAAAGTGACTTTTTAAGTCTACAAACCATGTTGTCATTGTCCACAATCAGGCCTAGTGGCAATTTCATGTACACCTTTTCATGCAAATCACCATGTAAAAAGGCATTGTTTACATCCAGCTGGTAAATGTCCCATCCCCTCTTCACAGCCAAAGAAACCAAGGTTCTAATAGTGGTCATCTTAACTACAGGTGAGAAAGTCTCAGTGTAGCCTATCTCAGCTTGTTGAGTGTATCCCTTGACTACTAATCTAGCCTTGAATCTTTCCACACTCCCATCTGCCTGGTGTTTAATTTTATATACCCACTTACATCCAATGGGCTTCTTGTCCTTAGGTAATGGAACCAGCTCCCATGTGTTATTTGTGTATAAGGCTTCAAACTCTTCTGTCATTGCCATTTGCCATGCAGGATTCAGGATTGCTTCTTCATAAAAACCAGGTTCACACTCATGTGAGATGGTTTTCACTAACTGTTGGCTATTAGAAAACAAGGTAGTAAAGCATACATAGTCATGGTTTGAGATAAAAGAAGTTAGGGAATGGTGTGGATCAGGAGCATTTGAGGCATGTGTAGGGGAATGCAATTTGGGCAAATTGTAACTGTATTCTTTCAAGTAGTTAGGGGTGTGAATGGACCTAGTGGTTCGCCTAGGTGCATGTATTGATGGTGCATCAATGGGGACATAAATATGAGGATGGGGCAAGGATGAGGACTGGGCAGTGTTGTTGGTGTCTTGGTTAGGAACGGGTTCAGGATGATTATTAGCAATTTCAGGAGATGCATTTATTTCCAGCAATTCATCATTAGCAAAAATACTTATTTGACTAGGTATAGAAGACAATTTATCAGAATGGACAAGCAGCTTTAAGACAGAATCAAAACTAGAACCATTAGGAGCAACAACAAAAGGAAAAATAGCCTCATGAAAAAGAACATCTCTAGATACATGAACTCTTTTGGTAGCTAAGTCTAGTACCTTGTAGCCTTTAGTGTTGAAAGGGTATCCAACAAAGATGTGACGTGTTGCCCTTGGTACAAATTTATCTTTGTGAGTTTTCAAAGTGGTGGGGAAATAAAGACATCCAAAACTCCTAAGGTGAGAATAAGTAGGCTATCTTTTGTACAACAATTCATAAGGTGACTTATTTTTCAGTATTGTTGTGGGTAGTCTGTTAATGATGTAGGTAGCAGTTAGGAAACACTCTCCCCAATATCTCATGGGAAGTTGTGATTGATATAAAAGTGCCCTTACTGTCTCCAAAAGATATTTGTGTTTCCTTTCTACTACACCATTCTGATGAGGGGTATAAGGACATGATCTTTGGTGTATTATTCCCTTTTCTTGAAAAAAATTGGTTGCCTCACTACTTGTAAATTCTAGACCATTATCAGACCTAATGGTTTTCAACTTGGTTTGAATTTGGTTTTCTATGGGAGATCAAAAGCCTTCACAACCTGTAGTGCATTACTCTTGCACATGATCAGTTGTGTCCAAGTTGATCTACTATGATCATCTACCATTGTCAAAAAATAACTGTAGTCATCATGTGTAGGTACATGATAAGGCCCCCATAGATCAATGTGTAATAGCTCAAAAGGTTCTCTAGTGGTGGTAGAGCTTTCCTAGAAAGGCATTCTAGCTTGTCGTGCCATAGGGCATATGACACATGTAAAAGGTTGTCTGGTAGAAAAACTTACTGGTATGGTAGAGATACTCTTCAGTTTTATAAAAAGAGTATGTCCTAGTCTAGCATGCCACAAGAGTTCAGCATCATGAGCATGAGATGTAGGTAAAAAATTAGCAGAAGGAGAAACATGGTTATCAGTAAGACAAGGACAATCAACAATTGATCAAGCTTCTTTATTGATCTTGTGAGGGTATTTTACAAAAGGAGATGGGGAAAGGGAAGCTTGACTGGTACAATGAGAAGGACAACTAGCAACATGGGATGAAACATTACCAACAGGAGATGCATGGCAATTATGGCACCTGAGACATAGGAAGTAAAGGCCATTTTTGGCTTTACCAATATCCAGAGGGGTCTTCAGAGAAGGGCCCTGCAGTGAACAAGAGAAGTTGTTAAAACTGACTGTCCCTTTAAGTTGTAGGGCCAAACAATGGACAGATATTAAATTGAATTTAAAACTAGGTACAAACAGTACATTGCATATGGTTAAAGATGGATTCAAACAAGCATCTCCACTTTCAATTACTTTAACTTTGTATTCATTAGGTAAGGTAATTAAGAAAGGGTAAGGTAGTGGTCTAATGTTTTTAATGATGGTTTTGTTGTAGGTTATGTGATATGATGCACCATAATCTATGATCCAAGAACCAACAGTTAGTTTAGTACACCTACAAGATAGATCGCCTATTTCAGTTATAGAAGAATAGCAAGCAAGTATACCTGCCAAGTTCACAGCTCCACTCATCATATTGTCTGAATTGTCGGAGTTAGAATTCCCATTGCCAATCTGTAGAGTTCCCAAAAGATTTAGTAGTTGTTCATATTGTACTTTAGACAAGTTCAATGGCATTTGTTTCTTCAGTGCAAGATTCTCCTCATTCTGGTGCCCGTGCCTATTCATCTCAGAAGCACACACATCTTCTGCTGAACCTGATCCCTTCCCCTTTGGAAACCTTAAGTTGGGTGGGTAGCCATGAAGTTTGTAACACCTGTCCTTTGTGTGTCCTGATCTCTTGCAGTAATCACAAAACAAAGAGGACCTGGTAGTGCTAGAACTGCCCCTAAACACATTGTTATTATTAAAGTTCCCAGAGTTGTTTCCACCTCCCCTAGTGGAACTATAGTTAGTTTTAAGATCTTTGAGTACTGCACTATTGCTAGACTGGCCATAGGCATTTAGTGAGGTAGAGTCAAGAACTATGTGATTGTTAGGCTTCACTTCCCTTTGCTTCTCCTCTTGGGATAAGATGGCAAAAGTCTGAGCCATACTCGGAAGTGTACTCATCATAAGGATATTGCCTCTGATGGATGTATACATCTCATTTAAACCCATTAAGAAGTGTATGAGTCTCTTGTCCTGTTCAGCTTTGTGCAACTTGGTCTTACCACCACAAGTGCACATACATGTACACTGAGAATTGACATCTATAGTGCTCATTTCTTCCCACAACTTCTTCATTCTTGTATAATAGCCAGTAATGTCTAGAGGACCTTGGACAAGGTCATTGATCTCCTTCTGTAGCTGATAAAGTTTGCACCCATTGGTTTGATCATACCTTTCTTCCAACTCTGCCCAAAGTTCATGAGCATTGTTTACATACTGCAGACTGTCACGTAGATCAGGAGACAATGAATTCAGGATCCAAGAGGTTACCATGTCATCACATCTTTCTCATTGCAGAAAACCAGGATCAGTAGGAGCAGGTCGCACAATTGTTCCATTGATGAATCATGTTTTGCTTTTCACTGATAGAGCTCTAAGTACAGCTCTTCTCCAAGATCTGTAACCTGTACCATCAAAAACTGCAGGCTAAGTAAAGAGGACTGGCAAAATCTATTCGAACTGATGTGGGATCAACATAAAGATGAGAGGAGCTCGAATTAGCTTCAGCTTAGAGATCAACCATATTGAGAATCGCGAAGAGATTCAATCACTTGACAATCAACCAATAACAACACAAAACAAATACAGAACCAATCGTGACAATCAAACAAGAACAAGATGAATCCTCCAGATAATAGAGAGGAGAAAATCAAATGAAGATCGGAAATGGTAGAAACAATAGAGGAATTCACAATGCAATTTCTCAAAGAAAAAAATTGATCAATCACAAACTAGAAAAAAATCTCACGAATTGGATTAGATGCGGAAGAGAACTTATGAGCAATCTATGTGCTCTGATACCATGATGAAATCAGCAACACAAGCTGAAAACTCCATTAATGAAAGCTAAGCTCACATGGAGGAAGCTGAGACTAGAGAGAAGAATAGCATGAAGCCAAATATTTTTGATTGAATGAATCAGTCTTTACAAGGTGTTACATATATACAAATTGTAATTGGAACAATCTAGAAGGAACAGTCTAACTAACTTGATTCCCTATTTTGTAATACATCTAACTAACTTCTAACTAATTATAACAAACTAAAATACTTTAATTGCATAATCTCAACAAAATATGAAATCCTTTTGATATATAATTTGTTCAGAAGATGCTGATGAAGATTGAAGAATGAGGAAGCAGAAGAAGACGAAACATGACCATCTTTTAGGGAAAAAAATATGGTCGAATGACAATTTTAGATAATTTAAATAAATTAAGCTAAAAATGATAAATAAATTTATGGACTAATATTTTACGTAATTTATCATAATTTAAATGGAGAAAAGGTTTACATTTATCATTATGATTTGATAAATGATCTATTTTGCTATCTATTCAAATCTTGACTCACCCATAAACCATAAGCAAATGTCCTCATTCAAGTAAATAATTTATGAGGCATCCTTTTTTGAATGTCCAATTTAACTAATACTCAATGTAAGTTTTTATCATATCTATCATCTAAAATTATATGAAAAGATAGTTTTTATTGTGAAATTGTGGATGTCAAGGCATGTGGATAGTGTATAGAATTGTCAATTAAGTGTGTAATTAGTGCATAAATTTGTGCAAGGTAATAAATGGATGGCTTGTATATGCCATTGTTTGCCACGTTTATATGGCCTATAAATAGGCCTATTACTTCATTATGAAAACCAACCAAGAAGTAATACATAGAGTTTCTCTTCCTCTGGTTCTTGTTGATAATTTTAGTTTTATTTTATATTTTATAACCCATTATCAACACGAGCCTCTACCAGTTCAACTAAAGACTTTGAAAGCCTTGAAGGTAAAAGTTTTTCTTTCTTAAATAATGTCAAATCTTTCTAAACTTGAATTTCTTGCTTTGAATATATCGGGAAAATGTTACTTATCTTGGGTACTAGATGCAGAAATTCATCTTGATGCGATGGATCTAACAGTCACCATCCAAGATAAAAATCAGGCATAGAATCAATATCGTGCCAAGGCAATTTTTCTCCGTCATCATCTTGACGAGAGTATAAAAATGGAATATATCATTATTAAAGTGTTGGGATATATACTATTAACCATAAGTTTAGATATAGTATTTATTATAGAATAATTATTCATTCATTTTTAATACATCATATATTCGTTTATGGTGTCTATTTACTTATATAGCAGATGATTTAGTGTATAGAGTTATAGCTTAGATACAGAGGATTAAATCATCGGTTCTTATAAGTATAAATTTTTTTTGTTCACAATCTAAGATGAGAATTGGGCATGTCATCGGTATGATTGTGGCACAAGATTATATGTAATTTATATTGATTATGGGAATCGTATAGTTTCAACTTCTTGTTCTAGTATATTTTGTATGTATTGAACGGGACCGATCGAGTAGAGATAGTTTCTTTAGACTGACTGACAAAAACATATTCTCTAAACTATTAAATGTACTTATATTTTAAATCCTGGTATAACTATTATGATCTGTATATGTTAATTATCGTTTTGATTTATTAAAAAGTGAGATTCTAAGATGGTCAATATACCTGGTAGATTGGATGATGATGATATATATTGGTGAAATAATAAGTTAGTTGATGGAATCCATGTCTCGATATAGAGATCGATGATATGCCTTTTTGAGAAGCTTATAAGTTTTCATCGTGTCAAACCTTGCAAGTGGATTTATGAATCCGACACATAAAATAAGTTAAGCAGTGCTCTAAAGGAAATTGATCATTGAATTAAATTCGTCACTAATTTAATTTATCAATTAGTATCTATAATCTTAACATGAAAAATTACATATGTGTTTAATAGGAATTTCGAAATATAAATAGAGGAGTGCAATTACAAATTACTAGTGGAATTATTTGTAATTTATTATGGTAAGAATAATTCAAATTAATTATTTGGAATTATTTCCATAATATGAAGCCTCAATAATTAATTATGTGGTCCCTACCATGCCCATATTTAACTAGAACTCAGAATCTATTCTAAAGGGAAAAGACAGAAGTATGTGACTTTCTCTATTCTAAGGAAAGGGAGAAGTATGTGTCTTTCTCTATTCTAAGGAAAGGGAGTAGTACATGTCTTTTTCTATTCTAAGAAAAATGAGAAGTACATGTCTTTTTCTATTCTAAGGAAATACTGTGTTTCTTCTCCTCCTTGGACTAGGAAGAAATTTTCTATAAATAGGGATTCTTCTAACCCTTGAAAGAATGAAGTTTAATATACGATACTTTCCCACTCAACTATTGAGAGTTCAAAAGTGAATTTGGGATCACTGTAGAAGACCGCAGAACTATGATCCAGTTTGTGGACTAGCTTGTGGATTTGCTTGAATGTTCTAACTTGTCGACTAGCTTGTGGATTCACTTGAAGGTATAGTATTTGTTCACGCTTCAAGAGGAAATTCTGAAATTAAATTCAGAAAGTTTATATGCTCTAACATGATTGTACTTGTTCTAGCATAAACAATGTGTTGTCTATTATTCATGTAAGTTGTATAATTCTGGTATGCTTTCGCTGTGCATATAGTTTTTCAACATAAAGATCCTCTTGTGTTGTGGAATAATTTAAAATATAGATATGACCACCTGAGGTTGGTCGTACTTCCATATGCACGTTATGATTGGATCCATTCAAGAATTTAAATCTATTAGTGAGTATAATTCTTCAATGTTTAAAATTGTCTCTCAATTAAAATTATGTGGAGAAAATATCACTGACCATGATATATTGGAGAAAACATTTTCTACTTTTTCAGCCTCGAGTATGCTCATGCAGCAGCTGTATCGAGAAATGAGATTTAAAAAATATTCTGAATTAATTTCACATCTTCTTGTTGTTGAACAACATAACGACCTACTAATAATGAAAAATCATGAAAGTTGACCTATTGATTCTGTCACGATCCGGGAGCACCCCCTAGTCGTAACCGGCGTACTCGACCTCGAAGAGATCTAATACAAGCCTCTTAGCATTCATTCATCGCATAGACACTAAAACCATAAGGAATTTAAAACTTTCTTTACCAAGAAAACATTTCAAAAAAAAATAGCA
>JAJOOS010024883.1:0-21252 GCA_029582725.1 Solanum chiquidenum
TGGGTTAGCGTTTTATTTTTTTAGTTTTTTCCTTTCAGTTTTTTTTGTTTTTTTAGTTCCAGTTCCGATTTTCATGTATTTTTTTTTAATAAAACGTGCTAAAATGTTGTGTTAAACCCAAAAAATTCAAGGGTCCCATACTCCTATTCCTAAAAATTGTACCTATAAGCTATATACTACTACTTTCTTGAAATTTTATTTTGTTGGCTTATTTACACGTTTATACTTTTATTTTTCGAACCCCCTGAACGAAAATCCTGGGTCCGCCACTGGTTGCAACTATGGAGAAAAAGGACGATTTTGTTGATCTCCCCCCGTCACATTTTGGACTGATCTCAACGTGCATTTTTTTAAAAAAAAAAATTCAAACAACTTTTCGTTCTTCAATTCCCGCTTAAAGTCTCGGCTATAAAGACTCACATACATCTTCAGCCGAAAGGGGGACATTTTTTCAAGTTTTTTTTCTTATCATCTAAAACAACAAAAATTTCACCACCAAGATACACTAAAACTACCTCATTTGATATAGTGAAATATACAAAGACATTTCAGGTCATTGGGTTACAGGGAATTTGAGGTTTACTTTTCTTTTGTATTTTCGGTGTTGATTCTCTGCTTCTTGAGTCGAGTTTGTGGCGGTGGAAGTCAGCCTAAGTCTTGATCGTCTCAGTTTGCTGCCCAGGAAGAGGTGAGAATCCCACTTTTATCTCGTTTTGTTGCTTTCTTTTTCTTTAACTTTTATGTGTCCTGTTATGATTTCATCTTAGTATTCATACACTTTAAGATTTCATTCTTTGTTTAGAAGAATGTTCATAGCTTTTGGAATATGCCTAATTATAAGATGGACACCAATATTACTTTCTTTTAAGTGTTAAAGTCAAGTTCGTTCTGTGATGTTCGAAATCGGTTTGATGACTTGTTTTCCGTGGTAAATGTCTTGATTGCTCCTCATACTTGTAATTCTCTATTTGTCCGGTAAAATGTGGGCTGTTATTCTTTAGGCTCAATGCTCCATGAAAAAAATGATTTCTTCCTTGTTCAATGCCTATCTGTATTTCAAGACATAGTTACTGCTTAATAATTTTGTTTTATTTTTTATGATGTCTATGATTTTTATTTTATTTTTAGCTTAGACATGGTTATTTGGTTCCCAATGCACTGTGTTCTATCCGTGTGTATTTATGCTTACCCATTTAGTGTTTGTGTTAGCATATTAAGTGATTTGGATTCGTTTCTTTAGAATATGTTATAGTGTTTTTGCATTTAGTTTCAACTAAAGTTACCCTAACTTTCTTAGCTTTAATTGTTAGTGTCATTTGTTAGCATGTAGTTGTTTATAAAATGGGTTGGACAGCATATGTATTGCTATGCACATTAAGTGCTAACAGTAGTCTAAGTAATCATTTGTTTTGTCATTAGCATAGCTTGAGTCTTTGGAAATTGTACTCCCGCATTATTTAAATTCAATCTAGCCATTTGCCGTATGTTAGTTTAAGAGTTGCTATGATTTGTCTAGGTATATTATTGCTTTATTATTTTCGGGCGCTAATCGCTATTATCATTTTGTTGCATGTGACATCAATTCGAGTCCACTTTGGACTCATTCCTCACATTTTTTCGAGTTGAATTCTTCGAGCCAGCCTCTTCCTTGTTCGAGTCAAGGGAACCGATGAGCAGGGGTTAAAGATTGATTTCAGGCATCGGAAAGTTTGAAAACAGGCTGTATATGCGTTGTATACAGTGGTATACGCTGATATATGGGTTGAGTACAGTAAATACAGGGCAAAAACGTGAAAATACAGGTGGAAAATACGGGAATACATAGTTGAAATAAAATTACAGGTTTGGGAGTCCGAGAATTAGCGGTATACATGGCGTATACATCAAATATACACTAGTTGTATATCATGATCAATGAGGATGGAGAAAGGGCCAAAAGCCCAATGAGTTATATTTTTGCAGATTTGGAAATTTGGGTCAAAGGCCCAAATTCAATATGTCTTCCCCTTGATCCTATCTATTTGATATTGTATTTGACTAACCATTATTTGATTATGGCCTAATTTAATTAAGTTCCCATGGATAGCCATTTCAATTTTTATCATATTCAAAAATAAAATATATTTATATTTCTAGCTTTATTTTTCATTAGTTATGTCATTGAACTATTTCCCTTTAGAAAATTCCCCTTTAACTTTGTCCCCTTAAGATAATTATAAAATAATAATAAATTTTAAGTAAGTGTGTGTATATATATATATATATATATCTATATATAAATAAATAGTAATGATAACAACAAAAATGAAGTTCTTTTACTTTGTTAAACTTTCAAAATTAGTCAAAGTCGCGAGTTCTTCACTTAGTTAAATTATAAAAAAAATAAAAATTAGTTTAAAATAAATGATTTCTTTTACTTAAGTTAAAATTTCAAAATTAGTCAAAATCATTTTGGTCAAATCGCCGGTCAACCGCGGGTTAGCGGGCATTCTGAGGGCCTAACACCTTCTCGGAATGTACATTGAACTTCGAACCCTTTTATTTTCAATTGATTTTATCTGTTTGAGTCTTTTGAAAATTTTAATTATTTTTTCTTGATTTTTACTAAAAATTAAGTGGCGACTCTTTCTTTTGGAAATTCGATTTCTCTTAAATCATAAGTTTAATCGATTTTTTTGAAAACTCAGTCATTTTTCTTTTATATATATTTTTAAATAAAACAATGTGTATTGTGATTATCCTAAGCTTAAGAATCACACTAGAGATAAGTGTTACAAGGTAATAGGGTATCCTCAAGATTTTAGGTTAACAAAGAAAGAACCTAACATTGCATATAATGCAATGATGGAAGGTACAGGGTGGTCTGTTCCTCACAAACATCTTACTACAAGTCATTCTACTCAACAAACTGCAAGTGACTATGGGCAGACATCAAATAGAGGGAACAACCAATTAAAACCATGTCATCTATCAAATGATCAATATCAACAATTGCTCCAGTTTCTAAACAAAGCTCCAGAACAAGTTCATTCATCTAATGTAGTAGGTAATGGATCAGGTACAAACACTTGTTTCAACTCTACTAACAAAATTGATTCTACTCCTTGTTGGATTATTGACACAGGTGCTATTAATCACATGATGATAGATCTGAACTCTTTAAACAAGTTCACTATTGCAAGGTTGATAAACCAAAGAAAATGCATTTACCCAATGGGGATGTTTTCTTAGTTGAGTTTATTGGCTCAAGTGTCCTACTTAACAATGATGTGGTCACTGGAGTTCTCCAAGTACCACAATTTCAATTTAATCTTTTATCAGTATCTAAACTCAATAAGGAACTGTTCTGCTACTTTTTTCCCTAATTTCTGTATATTTTAGAATCTCTCACATAGGAAGGTGAAAATGATTGGTAAAGAAGATGATGAACTATACATACTATCAAGCAATACAAGTTCAAGAGATGTCAATATTGTAGCTAGTTTTTCTATTCCATTACTAAAAGTAGATTCTAAACTAAATATAGAATTGTGGCATAGAAGATGTAGGCATGTATCTAGTTCAGTGTTAAAGAAAATGTTGTCATCAGATTTAAGTAGTATAACTGAGACACTTAATAAATGCACTATTTGTCCTTGCGTTTTCACAGTTAGCACCTCCAAAAGTTTTGCATGTTTTGATTTAGTTCACATGGATCTATGGGGTCTTTATAAAACCTCCACTCATAATGGAAATAAATACTTTCTTACTGTGGTAGATGACATGTATAGATATAAATGGGTTTTTCTGTTAAAACTAAAATCTGATGTGTGTACCATTGTTCAACAATTCCTAGTCCATTTAAAACACAATTTGATAAAACTACTAAGTGCATAAGGACTGATAATGGTACATAATTCTTGAATAATGTGTGTTCAACCATGTTTACTTCTTTAGGCATTGTACATCAAATTTCATGTACTTATACTCCTCAGCAAAATGGTGTTGCTGAAAGGAAACATAGGAATATTCTTGAGCTTACAAGAGCTATTAGGTTTCAAGGAAACATTCCTATTAAGTTTTGGAATTTATGTGTTCAAGCTGCAGTATATATTATAAACCGAATTCCTAGTCATGTTATTAATAACAAAACTCATTTTACAAAGTTATTTAGAAAGAAACCTACATTGTCACATCTTAGAGTGTTAGGTTGTTTATGTTTACAAGAACCAGATAAACTAAAGAGTAGGTCAAGAATGATTGTTCATTTAGGCTATGCAACCACTCAAAAAAGGTTACTTGTTATATATATGATCTAACTTCTCATGTTTTCTTTGTACACAGAGATGTAATATTCAACAAAGACATATTTCTTTTCAAAACACAAGATTAACAACATACACCTTTGTTCAGGTTCACTGGTTTAAATGGTGGACAACCAACTTCTCTCACTAAATCACCACATCAATTGATCATTGTTGATCAGGATCAAGGAACAAGTTCATCTGAGGAGATATCTGCAGAAACCAATAATCCTGCACTTAATATAGATCAGGTTCCAGGTCCATTGGTGATACAAAAAGAAAATAAAAGATCTACAAGAGGAAAGAAACCACCACTATGGATGAAAGATTTTATATCTCTCCATGCTAAACATACTCCATATTCTTTAGACAAATATCTGTCATATGACCAGGTAAGTCATTCCTATCAAACATATTTGTCTAAGATCCTTGCCAATACACATAACCTACAAGCTACAAAGAAGTTGTTTCTGATCCTAAGTGGGTTGAGGCAATGCAATCTGAGATTGATGCACTACAAAATAATCATACATGTGAAGTAGTTACTTTTCCAAAGGGAAAGGTGCCAATAGGTTGCAAATGGATCTATAAGATCAAATATAAGAGCACAGGAGAAATAGAGAGATATAAGGCAAGGCTAGTAGCAAAAGGTTATAGCCAAAAGGAAAGAATTGATTATAATGAGACATTCAGTCCAGTGGTGATGATGAAGACTGTGAGAACAGTACTAACTATTGCAGCTCAAAGGTAATGGCACATTCATCAAATGGATACGTTCAATGCTTTCCTACAAGGGGACTTACCTGATGAGATTTACATGGACCTTCTTCAGGGATTTAAGCGTCAGGGGGAGAATAAAGTGTGTAGACTCACTAAATTTCTATATGGGCTAAAACAAGCACCAAGACAATGTAATGCAAAACTCTCTCAGGCATTACTGAAATTTAAGTTCAAACAAAGTGAATATGATCACTATTTATTCATCAAGAAGACAACAATAGGTATGATACTTGTTCTCATCTAAGTGGATGATATGTTGATCACTGGAAGTAATCTACTTCTAATTGAAGAAACAAAGGATCAGTTGAAGCAAGCTTTCAAAATGAAATACTTGGGAGAGTTAAGGTACTTCTTAGGTATTGAGTTTGCCAGATCAAAGCAAGACATTCTAATGCATCAAAGAAAGTATGCATTAGAATTAATTTCTGAAACTGGTCTAAGTGCAGCTAAACCAGCTAGAACTCCAATTGATACCAACTCCAAATTGACTACCAAACAGTATGATGAAGAGACACATATGACAAAAGATGATCCCTTAACTGATCAAGGAGCTTATCAAAGGATAGTGGGCAAACTACCTTATTTAACCATGACAAGGTCTGACATCTCCTATGGGGTTCAAACATTAGGTCAATTTCTACAACAGCCTAAGAAGTCACATATGACTGTAACATTAAGGATTGTGAGATATATGAAAAACCAACCAGGACAAGGTCTACTAATGTCCAGTTACTCAAAGAATACTATCATTGCTTATTGTGATGCAGATTGGACCTCTTTCCCTTTAACAAGAAGGTCAATAACTGGTTACTTTGTGCAGTATAGAGGGTCTCTAGTTTCATGTAAGTCAAAGAAACAAACAATTGTTTCTAGAAGTTCAGCTAAAGTTGAATATAGGAGCATTGCAACCATTGTAACATAAATTATATGGTTGAAAGGTTTAATGAAGGAACTCAGCATTGAAGTTTCACTACCTATCAACATACATACTGACAGCAAAGCTGCTATGCAACTTGCAACCAATCTAGTCTATCATGAGAGGACTAAACAGATTGAGATTGATTGTCATTTTATAAGAGAAAAAATCACACAAGGGTTTAGTGTCTACCAAGTACATTCCTACACAAGATCAACTAGCTGATCTGCTCACTAAAAGACTCACAAAAGTGCAACTGCAACATCTTAGCTCCAAGCTAGGAGTTCTGAACATCTTCTCACTTCCTAGCTTGAGAAGGAGTGTTGAGAATGAGAAGAACAAGACAGAATGAAATGTGTGAACCTGGTCCTCCATATGTGTTCCCTAACCACTGTTACTGTGTAACTAACTTTCCATTAATTAGTTAAGGCAGTTACAATTAGGTGTAAATCTGTTAGGATAGCCAAGTGTGATTATATATCACAACTACTATAAAGAGGAGATCTACAATGTAACTACACAAGATTTGAATAACAAAAATCTTCTTCTTTCTTAAATAACTTCAGTACTAAAGAGTAGATCTTTGTGCTTTTAAAAATAAATACTTCTTTTAGTTATTTAAAAAGAGATATGATCTCTTGTACTGTTGTGATCGCTCAACTTGACTTTGGCTAAAGATGTGATTAATTGATGGATTTGGACCAAACTTATTTTTCGTTTTCACTAATTTATTTCCTTTGTCCTGATATTAATATTAATTTATTAATTTGCGGAATTATTTAAAATTTGCAGGGAAGAATCTGTTTCTTTCGAATTTCACTATAAATTTTTTCAGAGGCTTCACCTCATCTGGCACAATATTAAACGAAGTTTTCTTTAAACTAAAAGGAAAAATAATTCTTATATTTCTTCTTTTTTTCTTGGCATAAGTTTTCAAATAAAAACAACTAGTGTTGTGTTATTTACTCTGCTTGTTGCTAAAGTTTTATAATATCGATTGCTGATACTGGAAAATAATGTTCTATTTTATTCTGGGAGAAATTAATCCAAATCCTCGACAAGTGTAAGAGTATTGGTTTTTTTTAACACACAACGAATCTTTTAGACTTACTTTATTTTTCTTTGATTATTTTCATTTCTATTTATATATTTTGGTTGTAGAAATAACATTTTAACATTTTTTCATCTAAGATTATGATAAGTACATGCTTCCTTTTTTTAAAAAAACTAGAATTTATATATTTTACGAGGCAAAACTAGTAATAAAGATAGTGAAATTACATGGAAAAGTAAAATCAATTTTCTCTTTGATTGGTTTAAGTATTTTTAAAAAAATAAACTATTATCATAAGTAATACGGAGTACTTGAACATTTCCTAGAAATGTAAAAAAAAAATTGTCAACTGAAAATTGATAAATACACATGAATTATTTTTAAAATAAAAGTCACCCTAATTAATTTACAAACCCACACAAATCTATTACCCCTCCAACACACAAACACCTATTAGTTTTCAGTAATTTAAATTAACACACTCACACAAACACATATTCCATTTCAAGAAAAAAAAATTAGTTTTTGATAATTTAGCTTTAACAATAAATACATAATATCCTTAGCTTCAAGTACCAGAGTTAATTTCTTGAATGGTCATTCAAGTTATGAAAATTACATATTAAATCTTTTTTTCATTTTTATTTGGACAACAAAAATCATTAAACTATAGTTTTTTTTTACTCAAAAATATCCAAAAACCCACAGTCACACATATACATAAGCTAATTACGTAGAAATTCAACCAGAGTTACATGAAAACTTTTATGACATTATAAACAAAGGCCTCAAAACTCCTATAAATACCTTAATTAACATATAAACTCTTCAAATCATCACAATTGTTAAAGCAACAAAGCAATATACGCTACACTTCCTCATATTCATAATTAATTTTAAGAGATATGGATAATAATAATGAAAAGGACAAAGTAGGCACATCAAAAAATGGCAGTGTGTTTCCAAAGAAAGATAAGAAGTCAGTGAAGGAAATGCCTGTTGAAAAGATAGGCCAAACTATGTTGTCCCCTTTTAAGAATGATAAGAAAAAAATTAACCCATCTAATGGCACCTCCTCTTAGTCCCCTTACTATTTGGATTGTGTTTATATTATTGAATAAAGTTATTGTTTTAATTTTGTTGTATTTCTAGGGTTTAGCTTATATACATCGATAATACTATTGTATAAAGAATTATGTTTACATGGTTTAACTGATTTTTTATGATACTGTTGATGTATATAAGTTAAACTCATTAATAAACTATTGTGTATGTATTTTGTTATTTTTGTGAGGGTGGTATTTCCTTTGTTAATTATCCTTCAAGGACGTTGTATGTTGTAATATTAGTCTCCGTTTTCGTTTATTATTTTTACTCTTTAAATCGTATTATTGCGTTGTTAACCTTTTTTTTTAAAAAAAAAAAAACAACTAAAGTGGAGTACTCAACTTTTGGAGAATTTTAGTAGCTAAGTTGATTTGCTATTTAAATTTTCACCTTTTATGTGGGGATGACAACGGGGTGGATGTGGGGTGAGGTGATTTTAAGGTTGTACGGGACATGTTGAAATAATTTTTTTTAAACTAATGTGGGGCAAGTTGCGTATCTATGATGGTTTTATGTGGGTTCAAACTTAATTTAAATTTTTTACATGATATAAGAGTGATAGAGCACCTTCACAAGTAAGAATACACAAATCTCATGACAAATTCATTATTTTTATTCAAACTATAATAGCAATTAAAAGTTTCTTTGAAGTAACTAAAATATTGAAGATATAAGTAAATGAAAATAGTTCAATCAAAATTAATACAATTTCTCACATGCTTTCTAATTGACCTCTAAAAAATAAAATTTTAAATTATTATTAATTAAATTAATACAACTTAATGAGAAAATAATTTTATTTTTCATATGAAACTTAATTAAAAAGAAAAATTATTGAAAAAATCTATGCGGGCAAGTTTATGCCAAGATGGAGCGGGTTGAAAAATAAAAAAATTATTATGTGACGTGAAGTGGGGCGGGTTAAATTTAGCAAAGTCGTATAATCTAATTGGATAGTAAAGAGGAAAATATATCGGACGTGGAATACAAAATATAAATTTAGAAAAATACTTCCTTCGTCCCTAATTATTTGTCCACTTTTGAATTGACACACCTATTAAGAAAACAATTATTGACATAGTGAGTTTACCATTTTACCCTTATTAATTATGAAGTTGATAAATTAAATATTTAAGATTTTCAAAAAAATTTACTTTTTTCAAAGTAACTAATTGAGGATATAATATGTAAAAATAATTGAGGATATAATATGTAAAAAAAATAATCCTCAGCCATGGAAACAACGTGTGTTGAATGGATACATTTTCAATTAATGATGTCATATACGTATTCAATTCAATTTTAATGTAATAGACATGAAAAGTTGAAGTTGAATCAACAATTTTAGTGCTTATCCTCAAATTTGTGAATAATTAAATCTTATATTATTTACATAAAAATTTCTTTTATGCCATTAATAAATCTTTTAAAATATATCTACCTGATTTGAGCTCTAAGATATTTTTCATGTAAACTTATGATAAGGACACAGTGCCCCTTAAAAAAAACTATTATGAAAATGAAAATAGTGAAATGACTTGGAAAAGTAAAACTAATTTACCATTTGATTAAATCTATAAAATTAATTAAGAAGTTTGAAAGTTAATAAATCTTAAATATAATGAAATTCCACTTCCAAAACCTTAGTAGTGGTTAAATATTTTTTTTAAATAAGCTAATATCATGAGTAATACGGAGTACTTCATTTCCAAGAAATGTATATATATAACAATTTCATAGGTCGTTAATTGAAATTAATAAATAGAAAAAATCAAAATTAATTCACTCATCCACACACAAACCCATTCCCATCCAATCCAAAACACACATATATACACCCCCCCGCCCCATGTTATAATAAATTATTATGTTCAAGAATAGTTGTTCAGTATAATGACTTAGCACATGGATTAAAAAGCAGTAAATGATAGAATAATTTTACCAAATCACCCTTATTAAATTTAAGTTATCTAAAAATTGAAAAATAAATACTAGTATTTAATAGCAATGGTAAAATAGACACAACATGACATTGATTTTATAAACTGAATAAGTATTGTTGGACATCTCAAGATATTATAGTGGACAAGTAAAAATGGACGGAGAGAATAAATAGGAGTAATATATTTTCAATTTTGAATAACACGCAGGCTTCCATTTAAAACCCCCAAAAACTCACACAAACACATATTCCATGCAAGAAATAATCAACAATCTTCTTTTAATCTTACATGAGCTAATTACTCAGAAATTCAACCAAAGTTACATGAAAACTTCCATGGCCATAAACAAAAGCCACAAAACTCCTATAAATACATTAACATATGAACTCCTCAAAACATCACAAGCTAAAAGCAACAAAGCATTAATACACTTCCTCATATTCATAAGTACTAAGAGGAGAGATTGTTTGAAGTACTGTGTGTGATCATTTCATCTAAAAGTTTAAGCTGTTACAGAGAACGACACAGTTTTATTTACTTAGTTATATATATTATCAACAAAGATATGGAAAATAATGGAAAGGGCAAAGAAGGCACATCCAAGAATGGAAGTGTATTTCCAAAAAAAGATAAGAATTCAGTGAAGGCAATGGCTGTTGAAAAAATAGTGAAAGCTACCATCTCCTCCTTCAAGAATGATAAGAAAAAATTAACCCCTCTGGTTAATTAATGAAATTTGTTTTCAGTTGCCTTACATTGTGCTAATATTGATCAATAAACGTATTTATTTGATTCAAATATATTCTAGGCGAGTTGAACTTATATACATCGATAATATTGTAAAGAATATTATTACACTATTTTCATGATTCTTTACCTTGTGTTGACGTACATAAGTTAAGCTCATTAATAAACTATGATTAAAGTATTTTGTGTATGTTTTAATGAGAGTGATTTGATTTGTTAGTTAATTATCCTTCAAGGATATTGTAATACGATTCTTCGTTTTCGTTTGTTAATTTTCCTGTTTGATCTCTTTATTGGATATCGATGGTGCTATATATCTACATTGAAACTCCGATTAAATCTGAATCGCATATTATAATTTTTATAGTAAAGTTGATAACTCATACTTCCACTTTTCATATAATCGGACGTAAATATCAACCTTAATTATTCAATGGGTTTTGATATTTTTCATTAGCGTCTGATTAATATCAAAATTGCTTATTGAATTTATGTTTATATATGATAATAGGTTAAAAGATCCAATTAGGAACTTTCAAATAATTTCTCCAACCAATTAATATCAATGAATTTACTCATGAACAGACCAATGGTCTTTGGTCCAAATTAAAATTCATTTGCTAGGAAATGTTGATGATTTTACTTCAATTAAACCTCTTATTTGATTATACCTGCTATTTATTTACCACAAAGGTATTTATGAATATTTCTTAATAAAAAAATACCGCATTTCTTTGTAATTTCAAAGATAAACAAGTTACCTTCTACAAAAGGTAAAAACGATTTGATAATATAAACAATATTTATATCATCTACAGATCGACTTTTGAAATATTATTATTCTGCTATAAAATTTAAAAGATATAAATTGTGTGCATCGATAAATATAAAGATTTTTTTATAATTTTTTTTAAAAGTTTAATGTGTGATTTTTTTTTGTTTTATCAGAATATATATCAATTAATATTTATTAATTATAAATATATATCTATCACCGTAAGAAACTAGAGATACAACATTTCATTATAAAAATATCGTATCATGACTCTTAAATATCAAAAAAAAAATTACGGACATTTAATTTAATGTCATTATTCTTAGTATCGATATTTAGGTTAATATCGGTAATAAATTTATGACATTCTTAAAAAGTGACAATTATCTTACGAGACTTAGATTGTACATGTACTTGTCGTTCAAATTATGATAGTTTCTATGTGATCTCCCTCTTTAATTCACGGATCTGGCTCCCCTCCATTATCCATTCCCTCCAATTTGTTAAGTGCACATCTAGATTAGAGACATGTGTCATATTTAAAGCTTAAAGGTCAAGATTATATTATATTAACAAATATCATAACCATAATTAAGTCAACTAATTTTAGAAAACTACTCTTCAAATTTGGTAAGGATTACAATATATTCTATTCAAAATTCGATATTTATTAATATCATTAATTTCATATTATATTTTTGTATTTAAATATTAAATTGTAAATTTTTAGTTTTAAACCAATTATTTTTAAATGATAAAAGATTGCTATTCTGCGTTCTTTTGATTACTTCTAATCAATTCCAATGTTCTCCTTTTTTTTTGAATAATTTTTTCAGTTTATTTAATTCTACTAAACAATTGCTAGATTGGAAAATGATTTTTTTTTCTACGGTACGTTTTTCAAAAAAAATAAATATAATTAAATAATTGGAGTGGATTAGTAAAATAAATAAAATAGATATCTTCTTATTTCTTATAAAAATAGTTTAAAATAAAATTAGATTTCAACAAAATTTAATGAAAAAAAATATTTAAATTGATTGGGTGACTTTTTAAGTGAAATATCAATAGTTGAGTGACTTTCTAAGTAAAATATCAATAGTTGAGTGACTTTTGAGTTATAATCATTAATTTCATATTATATTTTTTATTTAAATATTAAATTGTAAATTAAAAATATAAGAAGAAATTAAAGATATTTAATAAATATCAAATTTTGTTTGGAATAAATTGTAATTCTTACCAATTTTGGAGAGTAGTTTTCTAAAATTAGCTGACTTAACTATGGTTATGATATTTGTTCATATGATATAATCTTGACATTTAAACTTTAAATTTGATACATGTCTCTAATCTAGACGTGCACTTGACGAAATTGAGGAAAAAGGTAATGGAGGGGAGCCAGATTTTGCCTTAATTCACACATAAGGATTTGACAAATATAATCATTACCTCGGTTTTATGGAAAATATTGGATCCAACACAAACACAAGAAGAACCTGACCCATTAACACACACAAATCACAATTGGTAAATCCTAATATTTCTTGTTATTACTAGGATGAAAAAACATTGGGAAAACTGTGAATGTATACATAGAAATAGTATTTCTTAGATGTTACCAAAATGAAAAATAAAATAACCATGTTTTTTCCTTGATATTTCCTAAGTATTGCATACTAATATTACTTAGCTAATCTCAATGGTGATTAATTTGGCTGGCCATGCACACACATAGATGACGAGGACAAATTACACACACTCACACACAATTAACAAAGAAAAAGATAGCCAAGCAACATAAAAATCTAGCCTTGAACAAGGAAATTTAGAAGAAAATATGAAAAACTTTCACACCAAATAGCAACATACTTTACTACTATTAAAAATACATCTATATATACTACCATCATATTTGGCCAACGTAACACATCAAACGTAGAAGGAAAATTAAAGAAACAAAGATAGATAACTAAAAAAGAGAAAGAAGAATGTCTGAATCAAATCGCCGCGGGAATAATAATAATGGTGGTAAAACAAAAGGTGAGAGTAGTAGTGTTATTCCAGCAAAAAAGAAGTTGGTGCAAAAGATGATGGCTGATAAATTAGTCCAAATTGCTTCTTCTGCTTTTAAGAATGATAACAAGAAGAAGAAGATTAATCCTCATGATGATGATTCTACTTGAGTTTTTCACTTAGATCCTCAATCACATGCATGCACAATAATCTTTCATTTCTAGCTACCAAATAAATACTATATATTATGACTTTCTATTTATATGGTTCTCTTGTTAGTTAGTTCTTGTGCACCATGCTATAGTCCCAAAGATCATTTTATATCTGTATTCTTGTTGTTAATTATTGTAAGTTATATATGTGATAAATAACGTTTGTTCGTATGTTGGATAAAGTGCATGGATTTCCTTTTTATAGCTCTTTTTTAATTTGCGCCCACTTTATAATTATTTTTTTATATACATGTACTAGCTAGTTTAAATAACGTCAAACATACCATGTATGAAGTTAGTATTGACAAAATCTAACAATTGACACAATGTCTGGAGTTTGATATGACTAAAATTCAACTTCAGCTATTTTGTCCAAAGTTCATATGTACATATATAATCAAATTTCAAGCAATAATAGTTGAAGTCAAACAAAAATAACTAAATTTGATCACGATAGAGAGATCGTATAGGGGGTAGAGCCTAATTAGCTTCGGATTAGTATTTAAACATTGGCATACATAGTTAGTCTTGGTCAACTCTGTCCGGGGATTAGCCTTTTAAAGCTTATTTCACTTTTTTTTTCTTTTTTCTTATTACTAATTGGAATTCCGACTCCGATAACCTTCTGAACCTTATCTATAACTTAATTAGGAATGGTTACATTACTAAGGATGGATTAGAGTCTATTCTCAATCTTTAAGGCGTAACAATATAATGAAGTTACCGCCTCCACGTAGAGAAGAAAGAAGAAAAATAGTATCAAAACTTTAGTTACAACCTAAGTTATTATGTATCTTTGAATCATATTTCATATTTTACAACCTAAGTTATTATGTATCTTTGAATCATATTTCACATTCTTTAATAATCAGTTTATCTTCCTCCACCCTCTCCCTTTCACCAATATCTTTTCATCAAATCACACTTTTTTTTTTCTAAATCCAATTTGTTTTACTTATAATAAATACGAAAATTTAGCATTAAATAGTTAATAAGTGAAAAGGAAACGTGATTCCAAATATGTAATAACTTAAGTTTGAATCAAAGCATTGATACCATAAAAAGATTATAGAATAATATTAATTTAGTATAAAAATACAACTCTTTATATATGTATTCTCTTTTTGCTTATCTATGTGAGGTAGTAATTTCATTAATATATTCATGCATTCTTTATTTAGATTGAAATTAGACTTACGTACAATCCAATCTTAATAATATAATAATCCTAAGCTATATATAATATTTAGATACTAATCCTAAGCTGGTTAGGCTCTCTCTACGCATTCTCTATCATGAAATTCAATTATAATTTTTTTGACTTCAGCTATTTTTATTTGAAATTCAATCATATATGCAGTATCAATGATAAGCTGAAGTCAAACAAAATCATAATTGATTTTCATGATAGAGAGAATGTGTGGAGACTAGATGATAAATAATATTATCATTAATGATGATAGAATACCATACATTAACAATAGTACTCATAATAAACAAATTAGTGACGTTATCACTTAGGATTAATATCCAGATAATGCAATTAATTTTCAGTCATATCTAACTTCAGAAAGTATGTCAAAACTAACTTCAAATATTGTTGCCCATTCTTTCGTGGTGGTTTGCTTCTCTTTTTTTCCCCCATAATTTAATTATCGATTTTTGTTTCTTTTAATTTTGCTTCTACGCTTGATGTGTTACGTTGGCAAAAAATCTGAGGGTATATAAAGAGGCATTTTTAATATAATAGTAGTAAATTATGGTGCTATTTTCCTTTCATTGGGTATAAAAGTTTTTCATATTTCCTTCTACATTTCCTAATTGTTTGAGGCCACATTTTTATGTTACGCGGTTATTCTTTTTCTTCTTCTTTTTTTGTTTGTTTCTGAAGTTAGTATTTTTCATAAAACTGTGTGATGATTACATTTGTCAAAATCTTATGTGTGAAAGAGAAGAGCACATATCAATAATTAATATATAGATATATGAAACTTGAATCATGGATAAATTTTATGAGAGAAGAATCAAGAGAGAAACAAAATTGTACCCATATTGATTTATCAATAAAATATTCTTGTTTCTTCAGATTTTGCTTGTTGTTAATTATTTTCTATATATTTAAAATTTGTTGCAAACAATAACATCATTTAATTCTTTTTATTTCAACTTTACGTAGATTATCAACAACATTTCCAACCATGTGTCATCATTAAAGGGCAAAACAAATCTGGCAAACCCAAAGGATATGCTCATGTGGAGTTTGTTCATTAGGAGGCTTAAAGAAATATTTTCATAGAATGAATCAATGCTTCATACGAACAAATTTCACATAAACATATCATTTGGATTATCCAGATTTGGGTTACCCTATTTATGGTTACATAAGATGGAAAACATTGTTGCACTTCTTTAGAGGTGAAAGGGTATAATCTATCGAATGTTAAAATGAAAACGAAATGTAAATGATAATTCTGTAAAAAAAAATTGACAATCACAAGAGTTGGGTAAGAGGGGGTTCCTATAACTTCAATGAAATTCAACTACATTGGGCAAGGTTGGACCTCTACTAAATGACCACCCACATATTGCAAGCCCAAGGGACCATTAGGGTTACTTGGAGGCTATTCTAAAGCCCTAACCATGCCTATATAAAATAAAAGGGTTATATATTCTCTATTGGAGGAATCTTAAAAATTCCATAACATCTTGAAAGATTCACAAGGAGATAACGCTATTCAAAGAACATTAAACTAATGTCTCTACTTTATAAGTTTAGGACTTGTTTTCATACGCATTTAATAGAGTTTTACATTGAAAATCGTATTTAGTCTATTGATTATACATAGTGTGATACTACCTCTTATTATTTCTTAAGATATAGATGATTTAAAAATAAATATTTTATAAAAAAATGAATAGATAGCTTTTTGTTGATTGGGAAGACTAGATCTTATCCCTGCTACTCAATAATAAATTTAGCACCATTTTAGGTTAAAAGGACTTTCTTAGATCTGAGGAGAAAATTAAAATCTAAAGATTTTAACTTCATTTTAACACAAATCAATTTATTTAGAAAAAACTAAAATCAAATAGTATAAATATATGTGGATGAGATTGGAGGATGTTTATCAATATCTTTTCATGTGTAAATTTTATTAAGGAACTATATTAAATCATTTGCAGAAGGTAGTTAATTCAAACATGACTCTGCAATCTAAAAAAAAATCAAGCCATATAAGGATAAAATCAAAACATGAACCAATAAACATCATTAGATTAAGAAAAAAGATAGTGAATAGGAATCACTTACAACTTACTGACTCAATGGTTTAATTTTGAAAAAATCTATGGAGAAGATTCATGGTGAATATGAATATCGTCATCGTCACAGACATCGTCTTCATCACTAATGTGAGTTCTCTTCAACTCAACCGCAGATGGAAGGCATATAGTATGTTGTGATACGAGTAATAGAACACAACTATATATATATATATATAATGAAAATGAGACTTTAGGGTTTTTTAAAGATTTTACGAACTTGGCTAAAAGGACATTTTGAAAACTCAATTTGCAAACTAGTCCCAAGTTTTAATTTATTGGTGAAAAAGTCCTCATTTATGATGTCAAATTTGAAGTTAAAAAATTGTCAATTCTTAAACCTGTCTTAAATAGTACAAAATATTTTCTACCTTCAAAGCCTTAAAACACTAACATCTCAACCACAAAGTATTAAAAATTGCAAATTAGTTTTTTCATATGCAAAATTTTAATTTCCCAATTTAAAATAAAAAATAAATTTCATCCTTTCTAAAGCTCTCGATTTCTCCCCTTCCAGACCCCTTTTTTTCAGCCAAAAATATAGGTTATTCATCAAAAAAATTACTCTCCAATGATTAAAAAAATTCTTCAATTTTGTCATGACCCAAACCGTCGTGAGTGGCACCCACATTAACCCTCCGATGGGAGAACCAACTACCAGCCCAAACTTTAACCCAACACACCCTTTCAAGTCATGACATAAAATAGTAGGAAATAGTTTTAAAACAACTAAATGATTGATCAGTCCCCATAAACTCAATAAATAGTCAAAAATCTTTGTGGAAATAAAATCCCTACAAATTGAAAGTCATGGTACCAAAATTCTAAGTAATCAAAAATGGGGATGCAACCCCTAAAACATAGAAAAACATGAACTAATAGTCTAATGTTTTTGCCAGAAGAGATGGACAAGTAAAGAGAGAAGACCTCATGGCATCTTGGAAGAGTAGCTCACTCTTGAATTTGAATGGTCACGCGTCGTTCAATTGAGGTCTCGTATCAGCTGCCTGAATTCATACTATACTCGACAAGAAAAGAGCAAGCACAATATCCGTACACAACCGCATTGTACTTAAAGGATCACATTACCAGTTCCAAACTATGAATGTAAATAGACAACTACAATATAGTAGACACATGCCTACACATATAACCAACAATGACAAACACGTAGACTCCCAGTCACAATAACCCAAATAAACTAATACCTGGAACATGTCCCACATGATCACAATCACGAATACTCGGTCCTTTACAGAACCATCAATGCACATACCCAGTTCTCTCATATGTTAGTGTACCGGTACGGTACGCGAGTCAACCAGAATTAGTATTCATACCGGTATCCAAGTCAATCATTAGTATTCATGTACCGACGTGGTACCTGAGTCAATCAACAATCACAAACAATCATGCACAATTACAATGAACAATAACACTTGAAACCATAAGTAACATAAACAAGTTAATTAATTACATTGTCAACATGATGTCATTTCATATCCTTCCATATGTTTTTCCCAATATGTTGTCACACCTCGAGCCTACACCGTGGATGTAACTGACACTTGAGAACCATTGTTGGTCCCCAAGAAAATTATTGTCCTGACTAACTACTTAGTGGAAGACTTACTCAAGTAATAACAGGATCAAAACAAAATTAAATTCGTTAAACTCAAATACTCATCTCATAAAGTCTGAAAAATACTGAATATTTATAGTTTGTAAAACAACTTCAAAAGAAAGTAAATACTGAGAGACATCTCGACACTGTTCATCTATGAAGCCTCTACTATTAAAGAAGGATGTCGAAACAAGACCCACGACATCTCAAAACTACTAACTAGAATGGAAAGAGGCTCACCAAAAGCTAGCTGAAGTGCAGAGTGATCTCAACTTAGCGCCAATTGAGGATCTGAACACGTGTATCTGCATCATAAAAAGATGCAGGTCAAATGACATTAGTACATTGAATATACGAGTATGTAATATAGTCGAAGTGAAATAATTGAAAGAAAGGACTGCAATAGATAAAATATACTCAAGCTGAATGTAAAGAAATAAAGAAGTTAAATCATTTAAAGCTTTACAAAGTACCTACTCATCTTTGAACTCAACATAATAAGTAATATATTAAAATATATACTTTAAATCTATTGGGAGATTCTCTAACTGACAACCATCATTATGAGCTACGTGATGATACAACGTCTTACTCACACAGCCAAAACTGTCCTATACCGTGTCGGCGGTATAGAACTTCTCAACTAAGTGGATCCACTAAGTAATTAGGATTCATCTAAAAAGTATGATCATGTGCCCATGTTGAAAAGACATGGTTCATGAAGATTTTGAGTTTTTTGAACTCATCCCCATATCGGTGCTCAATACTACTCTCAATAATATATATACTCATGCTCAAATGTATAAAACATACTATTTCTCTGATTTGAGATAATTACTCAAACTATTCTCTTAAAAGAGATAGTTGCTCTAAAATATATCTGAACTCATACACTCATTCAGAAATCAAAATTTCTATTTTCTCAATGCAACAAAATGATACATTTGGGACTACTACTCAGTTCCCTTAGCTTTACTAAAACATTCTCTTTTAACTCTACTTAAACTCTGTTTTACTTTTAAAAAGTAGTTTAAAACAAATGTTTATTGTGATCTTATCATTGATGAATCGGGAAGTCATACTGCATAATCATTGATGATATATCTATATGCCATACTGCTCGCACATTAATGACATACTCGTCTGTCACACTAATCATGAATCATAGTTTTCTTCTCAATGTAAAAATATTGCTTTTGGAACCATTTGTGTTCCCTTAAACTCTTCTCAAAATATACTTGAAAATACTTTTGCTTAAATATTGGTTAAAACTCTTTCTCAAATCTTATCTTTGTTTTCTCAGGAAATCAGTTTAGGACAAAAATATTTGCTTTAAAAGATTCTCAAAAATTATAACTCAAAATATGGTTCATGCTGATTATAAACATGAAAAACAAACCCTCAAGGATCTCAATGTATAATAATATATATTCCAATGTCACACCCCGAGCCTATACCCTCGGTGGGACTGACACTCGAGAACCATTGCTGACCCCAAGCGAACCCTTATCCTGGCTTACGTACTCAGCGGAAGACTTTAAACATTAAGAAAAGAATTCAAATGCAAGATAACTCAACTGTCTCAAACTAAACTCATAATGTTTTAAGAAATAAACATTTAACTTAGCCAAAGTGGCAACTCAAATTTGAACATAAGCCAATAACAAGATAATGACAAATGAACTCACTAACTGTCTATCTATGAAGCCTCTAATAACTGGAATGAATGTCGGGACAAGACCCACGACATCCTAATGAACTAAATACTGAAAGAAATAAAAGGGATCCTCCAGAAGCAAAGAGGCTCACCAACAACTCTGGAGCTCAACTAGAACCAATGATGCGCTGGATGTTGATCCTGGTTACTTGTATCTACATCATTAAAAGATGCAAGCCAAATTACATCGGTTCATTGAATTTACGAGTATGCGATGGGAATACTAAATAAGGCATAAGCTTGAAAGGACTGAAAGAACAAACCTGGTCTCAACTCAACTCAACTTAACTTATTTCAATATAAAGCAATAACATAAATGCAATATACAATAAAGCTTTGAAATCATGGATACCAACTCTGTGTATTTAGAAATACAATAATACTCTATGTGTATGCAAAGATACCATATAAACTCTGAAATGTATATAAAAATACAAAATACTGCTATGGAAGTTTCTCTAATCGACAACCATCACATCAGAGCTATTGTGATGATACAACATTTTACCTCACGCTGCCAGGGCCATCTTATACCTTGCCGAAGGTATAGAACCTGACTACTAAGTAGATCCACTAGTCTATGCTAAAAAGCACTAACGAATCATCTAAAAAGTATGACCCTTTTCTACCCATGGTGACTACATGGTTTATAGGGGTTGGGAGTTGTCTGAACTCTCCCCCATATCGGTGCTCAATACTACTCCCAAAATATAATACTAGCTCTTATGTTTAAAAACATAACTTCTTTCTGTAGTTT
>JAJOOS010024884.1:0-19658 GCA_029582725.1 Solanum chiquidenum
AATATTATTTGAATAATTAATGTCAATTATTTTGATAATTAATACACGTTAATTGAGCATTAATAATATATTTTGTTATCTTAAAAGTAGTCATAATATTTTATTAAGTTAATTGAATAATTAAAAAAAATCCTGCCTTAAAAGTTCATGTCACCATTTTTAATGGGTTAATTAATAAATATTTTTTTCACTTCTTAAAAGCAGACAATTATTTTTTTAAGAAACTAATTACTGCTATTTGTAAAAAAAATAATTCATAAAATTACAATCAACTATCTCTTTATGTTGTTGTAAATTACGTTGATATTTTTTAAATAGACTGATAAATAAAGTTGAGTTTTAGAATTTAAAGAAATTGAAAAACTAACTTCCTTAATTATAGGAGTTAAAAACAAGAAAGAACAATAATCCCTTAATTAATGCTATTGGTTGCACATGGTTACAAAAAAACTGTAAAAAGTTTGTTATTTTTTTTAGGCTAATACGTGCTATTTTTTTTTTAGACTATTAATTACTAATTAATATTGGGCTATATGTTGCTAATTATATATAATAATTGTATTTCTATGTCAATTCCTCCTTGTTTATCTTACTATAATTTGAGTTTGTGATTTTAAGGTTGTTTAGACTTTACTAGTTAGACCAACAGGTTGCACAAGTTTTACATGATTATTTAAAAGTTAATTATTATAACTTTTACTTGTTGGTCATCAAACTCTCATATCCCATTTAGGTTGAGCTTTGTAGCATCATTTCACTTATTTTATTAAAAATGGAAATTAATAAGCTAAATATACTCGCTCTTTCTAGTTTATCATAAATGAAATTTAGAATGTCTTTAATGTTGATCAATAAATGACATTATTGCAATGATAATTATCTTGATTGATCCTCCAACATAAATGTGATTATATTATAAAATCTGCACCCGATATTTTCTAACTAACTATCTATCTTTTCAAAGTGTGATTCTTACGTTGTGTATGATCATGCACAAGTACATATCATTTAATATCGATACTTCTGTATGAATTACAATCTAGGGAATCAATTCGTCATCCACCACTGATCTATTACAAGCTAGGGAATTGCAAATCAAAGTTGAAATAATTAATCAATAACTGAGCTATTGAGATTTTCGGAATTTTTTTACTATGTGATTATAGTGGAGGGGTACTATTTTTGCACAAATCTCTATTTTGATCATATGACAAGTTGGCAAGATCCATTTTGTGGGAAAAGTAGGGGTCCGTTTAAAGAAAAAAAAAATGACCGGACCCGACCCAGATTTAACGCGCAACCTAGAAACCGGGCCCATCAACGTGTTGTCGGTGGGTAAATAGTTGAGTAAAATGGGCCCATTTAGTACAGGGCTTTTACCCACTTGGAGCAGACGCTCTTCACAAATAAAACTGACCCAAACCACGTGACTCATAATACTATTTTATTGACTCTTCATCATTATAAATATAAATTAAAGTTTTCTACAGAGCCCACTACCCATAAACATTTCACGTTCCCTTCCTTCATTATGTTTTTTACAATATTCAACATCACAAAACAAAAAAATAAAAAAATCAAATATTCATAAACACAATTTTCATATCAGAATTCAAGTGAATTTAATATTTTCGACAGAGTATCAATATACACATGAGTATTAGATTTTGAAACATGTTAGGATTAGTGGTAATTAATAACGATATATTGAACTCATTAAATTTTAAATTTCGAATTAAAATATGTCCGTAGCTAGGAAAGTTATACAAATGGGGTCGGATAGATCCTCAATTTTCTGTTTGACAAAAAAGTAGTTAAATTTTTAATTATTATTCTATGTTTTGAAAAAGTGTCATTGGTTTTTGTGGCAAGGACACTATACACCTGGCAAATCATATCAAAGAGTAGTCTTCATTAATGTCAACCTTTGAAGATTATTGTTTTGACTAGTACTCCCTCCGTCCACAATTGTTTGTCAGGGTAAGGTCATGCACACACCTCAAGGAAAATTTAATACAAGGTGTAATTTGACTAATATAACCCTACTATATCAAGAATACCAAAAGTCCACATAACTTTTCAATTGAACTACAGTATCATTAAGGGCAGAATTGGAAAAAAGTGACTAACTATTTCTTGATTGTTTAAATTGACAATTAATCTTAGACATCTATTTTTAGTATACCTGCCAAACAATTGTGGACGGAGGGAGTATTAATCTAGATTTAGGGTAGTTAGAAATTAGAATTACATGGTGGAGTACAACAGTTAGTTTTCTCGTTGGCTCTTTATTTTAAACTGATTCACTGTAACAAAAATAATTTTTAGTGGCAATAAATATATATATTAACAAAGAGCGCTAAAACATATACTGACATAAGTTAATCGACATTAGATCTAATGTAAGCTTAGAGACATTTTTATTGCCGGCCACTAAAAATACGTATTTAGTGGGAATTAAGCTATTACCGTTAATTATATACCGACATTGATTCTAGTTGTACAAGTTCAAGTGGAATTTCCAAGAGCTTCTTGTACCTTGCCCTGGAGATTTCTCCATGGTGAGGGTGCATTTAATTTACTCCGTTGCATTATAAAGCTAAAAGTTTCTCATGTGCCAAATAATGAAGTTATAATACACACATCTAAATGAAATATTTATACGCGTCATGACTACATATTTGTTGTTTGAATAAGTAACAATTAATGAAAATAATAATAAACGTTTCAAAGAACACACAATTTTACGTGGAAAACCATCTAGAGTTTCTTATTGTGTCCTCCAACTCTGCAGTTAGGCCCACAAACTTTACAGTTCAATAAGAGTATAAGACAAATTACCTACAAAAACATAAAATCGTGTGTAACATTATAGCTACGGGTTCAATTGAAACCATAAAGGACTTACCTAACGATGTATATAACTTACACTTTTAGAAAAATATCAAAATTACGTTATATTGACCACTTGCAAGGTAGAGGCGAATTCAGGATTTCAAAAAGATGGATGCACCATCGTCAGGAGCAGCTTTGCCCTTTAAGAAAAAGACAACCATTTTAGGCTCACAACTTTGAGGGCCTCGTTTATTTTAGCAATAATAGATTATATGTTTTTCATAAGAAAACTATTAAATACGATTTTCGGAAAAAAATAATATTAAAGGAAAAAATTATTAGAAGTTTAATAAATCTCGAGTACTATGTCACAAGAAAAATTAAATGCATTTGTTATATGAATTATTGATTGAAAAAAATTTATTAAAAGAAATCATTTATAAAAAATATATATACAATTTCGCAAGTCAAGAAGTTTAAAAAGTACACTTTTTACTTTATAAAAAGAAAATGAAAATGAAAAATTTCCAAAAAAATAACAAACACTGGTGCTTTTTAATTGATTTTAAAAAGAGGTCCTCTCTAGAAATCGAACCCTCAACCTCACAATCAAAAACCAACCCATGAATCAATGAACCATCCCATAATTTGAGTTCATGGGTTCCTTTATTTAATATTTGGTATATTTTAAGAATTATACGAATGATATATCGAGTTTTGTCGGATGACAACGAATCCGATGAACGATTTTTTACCCTTAAATTCTCCCCTGTTGTAAGGTAAAAGATTTTTGTCTTTAATTTAGACAGCTGCATTATAGGTACAGAAGACAAGTTGTTATGCACGGCCATGAAATCAACCAACACCAGAGAATGAATTATAGCATGTGTTTTATTAAAAGATGGATCAAGCAGCCAAAAATCAATGTACGTACATATATGCGTTGTCAATAACATGTAAATAGTACATATATATATATATATACTATTTTATGAAAGAGACGTAAGAAAACGTGGCTATTGATTTCAAATATTGTGAAAGTATACGTGTTGGGGGGGGGGGGGGGTATACGTACCAGTAATATATTTAGACCTCATAACTAGTGCTACGTACACTTTGTCATGAGGTCGTTATATTCATTAATTTACCTCTATATTTGGAACATATTTAAGTAAATACATTGATGTTATGTTTGTGGAACTTATCAAAAATTAAGGTTTTTCGCATCATACATAATTATGACTTACTTGATGTATTTGTATACCTTTTTCATTGAGAAATAATAAAAGTAATTGGTGATTGATTGTGTTTTTTTCCATTAGGATTCTCCTGCTTAAAATTGTGTTTTTTTTGTTTGTTATTACTGCTTTCATTAACCGTTGTCTCAAAATAGTATTATGCCACTTTTTGTGTGTTTTGGCGCAACAAATCTCACAAATTTATCTTCTGATCTACATTATCATCGAGCTTAAAAGTGTATACTTTTATGTTTTGCCTAACAGAAAAATCTTTATGTGTTTTCTCTTTATTCAAATACGAGATTTATTTAAAGTGTGACATAAAGCCCCTTATCGGGAATCTTGTCTGTCATCCTACTATTTCATGACATGTCGTCCATTGTAAGCGTCACATAATAATTAGTTCCCTATGATTAATATTTATAAAAATTATTTTTCAGTATCCGTATATAGAAGTTAAAACTCGAAATATTTAATTTGAGACTATATATACTATGACCCTAGGTGATCTATTTTGTGCATTGGGTTCTACAAAGCAGAAGGCTATACTATAGCGCCAAAGTCGGCTCTGATTATGTTAGTGTTACATGTACATCACAAATACATATTGGAACTGTACTATTGTCGATGCTTCTGTCTTCTCTGATGTAGGCTCTCTGTTCTTTGGGAAGTTAAGTTGTGTCAACAAGCCAGTAGATTTAAGATGGGGGGCCAATTCTATAACATAATTTATAAATCGCCCACATTTTTTGACTTGTCATCATTCATCAAACTTTACTTTACTCTTTCTCTCAGCCTTGCTTCTCTTTTTTTTTTTTCAGAAAAAGAAGCTATGGACCTTTTAATTTCAACTTAAATGGGCCAGGAAATGTGTGCCACAAACAAATGTAACTGACACTACATTTGGTGTCAACGAGTGGCCGAGCCAGAATTTTTATTAGAAGTATCAAAATATAAAGAAAAAAATTTGCATAAAAGTTAAGGAGCATGTATCAAAATATAGCTACATGGTGTAATTTTTCAACGAATGGGTGTGAGTTGACACCCTTCAAATATATGTTGTTCCATTATAAGTGGCAATAGATTAGTATTGACGTAATTTTTTTTAGCAATAATTGAGTAAATATTATTATATTCAGAGTTGCTAAAAAAGTGACATTTACCTTGAAAGTTAGTTATGAATACTTATATTACATTATTGCCGCTAAATATATATAATACACCGATAATTATATCCCTAGAGATTTTAGCATGAAAATCTACGACATAGAGTTAAAAGAAATTGTTGAAAAGGTAAATTATATTCGAGGAGAGGAAAAGCTAAAGGGGAAAAAAAACTTGAAAGTATAGAAACTAATAATAATGACTTTAATTTGGATTTTAATTAGCTAGAACGTGCATTTTGGTTCTTGTGTTAAAAGTCATACCTACAAAATCTACTTTATTTTGTACGGATTTGATTTTTTTGGTCTAAAGTATTGTTGCTTTCACAAAGTCAATCTTTAATGCGGTGCTTACTAATAACTGGAAGACACAAGTTGATCTCTGAAGAATACATTATTTCAAGAATTTGAACTGTTCTATGTATGATATTTGATGCCTTCATATTTTGTTGGTAATGGGAATTGTGTGGCAAAATTCCCAACCCCCCCCCTCCCCCCCACTCCCTCAACCACAAAAAGTAACTTACTTATTACATCAATTCAATTAATATATAGCGTTTGTCTAGCTTTATAAGGCGTAATTAGTACTAAAAATTTACTGCGCCATAATGAATTGACAAATTTTATGTTGGTTGTCATTTGGCAACTTAGCTATCACAAATTTTTTTCCCCAATCGGTCCCTCCTTCCCAATTTCTGCCCAACTCCTTTGACTTGCAAGCAACTTATTATGACTTGTAAAGAATACTCCGTTTATTTTATTTTAGATGTTAAAGTAATTTGACTTAATAGAGAATTTAAGAATGAAGAAATTTGATATTTGAATGTTGTGATTTTAGATATGCATAATGATTATATAACTATAAAACGTATGAAACTTATAAGCATTTCTATTGAAAACTTGATTCGTGAATAAAAGATCCCACTTGACTTATAGTTGCTTAACAAAAGCTAGTCAAAGGAGCTGGATGAGATCATCCTTAGATGTAACTCTTGTTATAGGCGAACTCCACCAATTATAAGGAATTATTTTCACATAACTTTTAATATCTGGATGGTCTTCTATGGCACATCGATTTGAGGATGGAATGTTGCGCTTCATCATGAGCTTATATATATCGACTAATACTTATGTTTGATAGATCAAACATTATTTAGTTGTCTATTGATAAATTAAAGAAATCTCGAGAATTAAAGATTTTATTACGTGAAATGATGAATTCCACTTTTTGAAGAATCAAGCAGCAAAAGGGGCCATGAGAACTACACTTTGGTCAGATACCAAAACTATTTCCATCATACAATGACTAAATTTGAAGTCGTTCATGAATGTCAGCTTAGCTATCCTCATTAAAAACTATTTATTTGATTTTTATCATTATATTATTATTTAATACTCAATAGAATTATGAACCACAGAGTTTTTGTAAGTGTCCTAGGAAAGTAAGTTATCAAATAAGAAGTCAGGCGAGAGGAAAAATTTTATGGTGGGAGAGGCACAAGTATAGCTTGTTATGTGAGGGATTATTTTTTAATAAAAAAACGTGTAGGTTCCACCTTTTTATTTAATATTGTTGTTTATCTCTTCTATCTTATTTAATTTATGAACAAAAAATTATGTGGGTCCTATTCTTTTATTTTATATTGTTATTTCTTTTTCCCATACATTTTACTCCACATCTGTTTACTTGTCCATTTCTTTTCTTTTCCCTCTTTTTAAAAAAATTCTTCTTTAATTGTTCTTCCCTATAATATTTCAGATCATTTTTCACTTATTAATTTTATTTATTCAAAATAAAAATAGGTGACAACTTTTGTGGAGTACTCGTTATTACTACCCCCTCTCTCATATTCTCTCGTTCACTCAAACTTCCTTGGTTTACTTTTATTTGTCATAATTTAAGTTGACACATTCATTAAAAAATAATTAATTATATAAGTATTTTATCAAATAATTTCCTAATAAATTATATCTTAAAAAATAAGTATTTAATGCTAGAGTGAAATGTGGAAAAAAATAATTGTCTTTTCTTGATATATCAAAACTGATAAATAAAAATAAAAATCTATTTTAGAAATACGTAACAAGTATGTGAATGGAGGGAGTAAAAAATAATACTCCCTCCGTCAGTGGCATAGCTAGAAATTTCATCAAGGGTGTTCAAGATTTTTTTTAATAAGTGAATTGAATGTTATTTGTTTAACCTAGTGATTCTACCATGAACGATCTCAACATTTGTCAATATCAAATATAAACAATCGAGTTTTTTTTTCTTTTTGACATTGATTTTATATGATAAAAATATATGATTATTGTTTTTAAAGTGAAATATTGATAGAACAAATGCGTCTAGCTTTACGAAACATAAATCACAGTAGTAGAAATTTTTTCTTAAAAAAAGAAGAAGATAAAACACATGCATTGATTTTAGCTTTGGGTTTAAAGTTGTTAACAGATATAAACACAATTTTTTAATGTAAAATGTTGGCTTTTTTGTTTTCACCATTCGAAAGTGCATTATATCCTAGATAAAAATTAGAAATACATGATATCTAAATATTCAAAATTAAAATAATGTATTCATATATGTTACTCAATAATATTAAAATTGTAATATTAATAATTAAGAAACTTGAGGAACATAATAATGGTGTGTGATGTTGTGTTCTGCTGTTAAAATAAAACAAAAATTGTTGTGCGCTCCGTGGGAGTCAGACCAGCGCACCTCGGGTGGAAATGACCACGCTTAATCATTGTGCCACGGAAGAGTTTATGTCAAGGTTGTTCAACATTAATTATTTATCCCTTAAACCCAGAATTTGACCTCTCTATATCGTGTAATTTTTCGGCGAAGGGTGTTGAACTGACCACCCTTGGATGGCTGTAGCTCCGCCCTTACCCTCCGTCTTAATTTATGTGGTACTTTTTGAATTTTAAGATTTAAACAAGTGTTTTTTTTATTGTAAATCTTTCATATATCTTTTAATTATTGTGGTCAATAGTACTTTTTACATAGTTCAAAAATGTGAAGACTCCACACATAAATTTCTGGTCAAACTTAAGATGTTTGACTCTCGAAAAATGAAAAGTACTACATAAATAGGGACAGAGGGAGTAATTAAATTTTGATGGTGTAACCTCTTCTTCTTTTTTTCCTTTAGAGAAATATTGAAAACACTATCAAAATTTGATGCAAGTTATTAGTTTCATTTTTGATCTATTAACCGTCTTAAGAATACCCTCTTCTTAACTAATTAAAGTTAGATTCACATATGATCTACTACATGACCCAGTAAATGGTCTCAAACTATTGTAAGAGCATGTCACTCTTAATAAAAAGCCAATCGAATTGTTGAAAACACTTGCACACTTGGCAAGAATTTAAAAAAGTATTTTACTTGTAAAGCAAGATTGAGGATATATTTAAGTTCACTTAGTTAACTAAAAAGATATTTTAAATGTTGTCAATAGGTTGAAGATGAAACTAATAATTCATCCTAAATTTAGAAGTTTTTTCAATGTTACTTTTTTTATATCACCATATTACTTCATAGATAATTATAAGTAACTTACCATAAAAATAGAATCTATTAAACGAGCAAAAAGTATGAGTCAATTGTTTGTGTAATTTGATTTATTTTACTAGATATATATCATTTCCACTAATATACGTATCGGCCGATTCTATAGTTAAAAAATTGATCATATGAGAAGTAATAGCTTAAGAATATAATTTTATTTTATTTTATTAAAATTTAAATCTTAAATCTCATAATTTAAGGTATATTTTATTAACCAGTAGACTGCTTCCTTACTTAGTAACTCAAATTTACAACCTAAAAAGTAGGATAACAGATATTGAAGTATAAAAAATTGTTTCTCACTCCTTTTCAATTTTCGAAATTTCATATTTTTAATCTGTTTAATTTTTTTTAGTAACTCTTTCAGTTTGATTTTCTCTTGATATGTCTAATACCATGCACAAAAATTAAAAATACTTTGATTTAGTATAAGCATATATCTTTAATTTAACATCATAAAATTAAAAAGAATTCAAATTTATTTTTTAAAACTTTGTATAAAGTCAAAATCAAATTAACAAACTAAAACAAATGAAGAATACTATTGGCATAAATAAATAAATAAATAAATAAATAAAACAATTTGTTGTCACCTTATTAATATATATTTCTTTTATTTTAAAATAAGTGGTGTTTTAAGCCTCTTATCTAAAGCAAAAATAAAAATAAATTCATATGGATCGAGGAGTTCATTCAAATTAATTATCTTTAATGAAAAATATACTAGTAGCATTAATATAATAAAAATGATATTTAATATATAATGAATTTATTAAACTTTTTAATTGTATTTACTTATTTCTATTTTAAAGTTTTTAATAAAAATTATGATTCCATCTGCAAAAAGTTACAATTTCTATTTTCATAAACGACGTAAAAAGTACTACTCCTTTGTCTAATAATACTTATCTACTATTTACTTTGCACACTTCTTAAAAAACTATAGATAAAAAGGTAATTTTACTATATCACCCTTTGAATATAATAAAGACATGTCTTGAAAAATGTAATTTAAAAATAACTATAATTAATTATAAGAATAAATTAAGAATTAAGTAGACAAGTATTATTGGACATTTTAAAATAGTATATATAGTTGACAACTATTATTGAATAGAGAAAGTATAAGTTAAAATAATTGATAAATTAAAATATTTTTAAAAAATATAAAAAATACATAATCAAAGATAAATTTGAATCTCGATATGTATGGCAAACTAAATTAAAAGGTGAGGAGGATATTTTCTGCCATGGGAGTCCGTATGTATCAGCCGCCTGCTAAAACCAATCAAACCAATTACACATTTACATTTCATATCATCACCATATCACTTTCGCATTTTTTAACAAGAAGTTTTTTCTTCCATTATTTATTTTTGAAGTTGATGCAAGTGTTCAAATTTTGAGGCTTTCCATTTTCAGAAAGTATTGATCGGTTAAATTAAAAAAAATGTCAACTTTGATCTAGAAGATTGCTTTCTATTTCGTTATTTAAAATTAAAATTATCATTACTATTTATCTATAAAGGTATTTATAATTGTCTTTTAATAATTGGTTTAATAATGTAAATCTTTTTAACACAAATGTCAAATTTATACTACCTTTTTATTAGTGTATAAAGTTACTAAAATCTTCAATCTATCGACGCCTACATTATCATACTTCTCTATCAATTTATATGAATTACTTTTTTTTTAGTTAGTTTTAAAAAAATATTATTTTCGTCCATTTTTATTTGTCATGTTACGCTTTTCGAAAGTCAATTTGACTAATTTCAAAGTTAAAGTAGATCATATAAACGATATTTTAAACAAAAAAATAGATATTAAAACACTATACGAAAAGTACTATAAATTGTAATTTTTTGCATATCAATATAATGAAAAAATACACCGCAAAATACTAATCGAAGTTCTTATAGTTTGACTCTAAAATCTTGATAATTAAACGTGGACGGAGGGAGTAACATGTTTCTATTAAATGATTTATAACCAAACAAATATCTACAATTTATTTGGATTAAAAGTTTCGAGAATCTTTCTTTATCTCTCAAATTTCGAATTAAGTCAAATTATATCGCATAAATTGAGACAAAAAGAATAATATTTATACTAGAAAATATTTTTAAATGACTTAATATTATAGATCTTTTGAAACGCTATAAGAAGTAACTCTTTTCCCAAAATCCCAACCGCAAAGCAGTGATGATCTTTTTTTCTTGTGAAGGATATTGACAAAATTTACAGCAATTCTTTGAAGGAAAAAATATGCATGGTATTATTGGTTTGTCTTTTGTAGTGTTTAAATCTTCTGCATATATATAACATTGACAAATCTGTCTGTTTATAGATTTTCTGAAGATTTTTATGATTAATTTTAACCTATAGTTCGTTCCAAATCCAATATCTTTTAAGCAGCCGTAGTCCAAATAGTGTTTTTTTTTTCCGATTTTCGTTACAACTTTTTACTTTAGTAATAAATCTGAAAAAGAAAAGGTTACTGTAGCCATGACTGGATAAATTAATTTTTAAAAATAATTTAAAATGTAAAAATTGGTAGTTTCAGTTTTTTTGAAATAACATAAATTTTGTGTGTTAGCTAGCTTTTTAAATATTTACAGTTACTTCGGTCCCTAATTACTTGTCCACTTTTAAATTAACACATCTATTAGGAAAATAATTATTGACATAGTAAATTTATAATTTTACCGATTAATTATGAAGTGGATGAATTAATAAAGACTTAACATTTTAAAGAAGTTCTACCTATTTCAAAATAACTAATTGAGGGTATAATAGATAAAAAAAATTATTCTTTCTTGATTTATCAAAATTGACAAGTAATTAGGGACAACTAAAAAAAATGACAAGTAATTAGAGACAGAGTGAGTAACACAAACCCATAAATAGAATTCATTGTACTTCTTTTTGTAATCTAATAAGTACTATGTTTCTAATTAATTGTCAATTTTTCCTTTTTTACTTGTCCGTTTTTATTTGTCAATTTTGACAAATCAAGAAAGGACTATCATTTTTACCTATTATATCCTCAATTAAATACTTTGAAAAAGGTAGAACTTTTTCAAAATCTTAAATTTTTTATTGATCCACTTCATAATTTATAAGACTAAAATTGTAAACTCACTATGTCAATTATTATTTTCTTAATAGGTGTGTCAATTCAAAAGTGGACAACTAATTAGGGATAAAGAGAGTATTGTTATAAATTAATGCTAAGCTAAGCTAGGACCACTTTCTTCTCTATGTTATTTTAAAAAACAATCATAAACAAAAAGAGTTATTATTATTTACCTTTTGCTTCCTCCATCCAAATAATAAATGTCCACTATATTATTTTGAAATGTACAATAATACTTGTCTACTTTATAAAATTAATGGATAATTTTATATCAAGTTCCTAATTTACCCTTATCATTAATTATAGTTATTTTTTATAACATTTTTCAAGACATTGTATTTATTATATTCAAAGGGTGATATAGTGAAATTATCCTTTAATTTATAATTTTTTTAAGAACGGTGCTTAGTCAGTAGTGGAGAAATATTGTTAGACAAAGGGAGTAACTCTTTTTAATAAATATTATATTTATGTGTCTTATCCATCAATATTAATATTAATAGTGGTGAAGTCAGAATTTTTTGTTAAGAATGTCCAAGATTTAGTAAATATGTATGAATAATATTCTTTGACCTATGTATTTCGTACACTTTTCTACATACATGGTATAATTTTTGATGAAGGGCCTCCAATTGATCACCTTGGACTATATATGGCTATGCCATTGAATATTCATAATCAAGGAACTTTACAATATTTGTACTTTCAAGAAGAAATTAACATTTAAGGACAAATGTAAAAAATCAAATGAATTTTATCTAGATCTTATAAATTGAAAAATAATTTGAGTCATATTCTTTAATAACGTGGGCAAGTAATATAAAATGGAGGAAGTAATTTACCATCAAAAATCAATTGTTTGCTAATTTTAATAAGGACTTATCTTGTACGTATATATATCGACAGTATAAGCAGTTGTGTGCATGCGCGCATGTGATTAATCATTCTATAAATTATTATGTGGAGCTGATGAAAGCCTAATAAAATGAAGTTTAAGTCTTGCTAACAATGATTATAACTTGCATCTTAAGCATACAACTTTGAAAGAATTTTGCATACGACCATGCTAATGAATGCTCCCATATATGTAGATTTTAAGGTAATCATCGAGGATTATGATAGGATAAATAGAATTCAGAATTTAAACAGAAGTTTTTGAATTAATCGAGAATTCAATCATAGTAGGAAACACTTTAATAATTTTACACAATGCGAATTTAAATTAATTTTAAAATCTTATAACGATATAGAAAAAGGGTGGGAAAACGGGGGTGCGGGTGGGGGGACACTCCTCATGTTATTAAATTTATATTTAATTTTAGTTTTGCTTAAAAAATATCAAACTTTTAGATTTAATTATATTTTATTTTTGATTTTTTGTTTTTCTAATAAAATAATTTATAATTATATAAATTTATATAATTTATGTTTGATTATAAATTCTATTATGTTCAATCACAAATGTCAAAATATTAGACAAAACGAAATAATAATATTTGTCTGGGCCAATTTCGTATTAATGAGGAAGTAAATGAAAGTGTAGATAGATAAAAGAACCCGGATGATCCAAATTTAATCGGAGTTATACCGTAAACTTCGAACTTCATTTGATAAAAAATACAAAAAACTAGAAAGGGTTTAAACATGTATTTAGATAAATTTAGAAATTTTGAATTTATATTGTAAATTTAAAAAAGTTCTGTTAGACAGAAAATATTTTCCTCTTAAAATAAATTTTATGTGATGCAAATTAAAATTAATTAATTAATGTCTTAATATAATACTGTAACAACCTGATTCTGTCGTTAGGGAAAAATCAATGGGGAAAGAATTGGGGCAGAAAACTTATTGGTAGTAACTTGGAATTTTCTAACCTAGTCCAGATTTGAACGAAATCGGAGTCAGTGAGATCTAAGGGAAATCTGGTAACGAATGAGAGATCTAATTATGAATTTGATCACATGAGTAGATGGCTAAGACGATAAGGAACCCGTATGACTTTACGAAATCGAATTCGGGCGAGTAGAACTTTCGAAACTGATCTTAGCGTGAACAAGTATTTTCTGAGTGTCATGGGATGAAGGTGTGTTGTGAAATGGGGGTTTGGAACTCTTAATTTAACTCTCTGGTTCCGTGCAAGCCGCCAGGGCGGGATTATGGCCGCCATAGCGGGTCAGTCGCGATTTAAGTCAGAAATAAACCTTAAAAATATTATTTTTCTGCAACATTCGATCTTGAGAGCTAAGGACCAACCCAGGGATATTTCTTGAAGGTTTTCCATCTCTTCTAGCACCAAAGGTAAGGTTTTTACTCCCCGAATCCATTTTTCGATCGATAGAACTTAGTTTCTTGGGTAATATCGATGGGGGAGGGTTTTGATCTGGAAATTATGGTGGAAAAAATCCTAATCTGGTTATGGTATCAAGAGTTTGGCCTAGGGTTGATATTATTGATTATAATCCGGGTAATTAGGTCTTGTTTATTGATCCTCGTGTTATATTGATTGTTTGTAGACCAAGAACAATCGAAAAGAATCTGGAAGGGAATAATCAAGTTTCTTAGGGGATTCAAGCTTTGTTCGAGGTATGTGATGGTTGTGATTTCATGTTGGTGTGATGTATGTTAGTAATTACTTCATCTTAATGTATGTATGCGAATGTTGCATTATTGATCACACTAATCGTAAATGAGTATGATTGAATAATTGTATGCCATGAATCAACACTTGATTGTATGATTATGAGAATGTACATTGTGATTGTGGCTTGTTGAATGGATTGGGTGTTGCGTTCCAACACACTAACTTAAATCGAGTGACACGTTCCGACGCATATATGGGATCGGGTGTCACGTTCGGCACACCAACTTGGATCGGGTACCACGTACCGATACACTAACAGTTTGGGTGTGGGTTCCATGAGAGGACCATTGACTTGTCATATTGATGTATTTTGAGAATGTGGAATTGTTCGATGATCCTAATAAGATGACTGATATTGTACATCTTCGGTATATGCATGTTTTACTATGTTGTGATTATTTGCACATGTTTCACTTATTGGGATAGCCGTGTGATCCTACTAGTACATTGTGGTTGTGTATTGATATTGTGCTTGCTCTTTCTTTGTTGAGTAATGACATCTTCAGGCGGCTACTGACAGACTCAGTTAGGTGAATATTGAGCGTGGTCGGATTCAAGGGTGAGGCAGTTCTTTCAGGCTGCCATGTATCTCTCTTGTTTAAGTCCACTCTTTTCGGACTCAGACTATTTGTTTAAGATGTTTATTTAGTTTCAGGGTTGTACCCCTTGTTCTCAGACTTGTCGTTAGTAGAGTTTTGGTACAATGACTTTCAGGTTCTAGGGGTTGTTCTTCCGCATTAGTTGGCTAGTTTATTTAAACCTTTAGAGTTTATGGGAACTCTAGATAATTTCTGTCATTTAAACTTGCTTCCGTATCTTTAAATGCCTATCTTTTCGTTAAGTTGTGTAGTTGGGTTGTAGTAGTGGTTCTCCCATTAGAGGGTTAGTGTGAGTGCCAATCACGACGGCATGGATCGTGAGAAATACCGAGCAATTTATAAAAAATTAAAAAATAAATTAGAAGTATGGGCAATAGTCAGTCATATGTTGAAGGTGAGACAGATGGTGTCGTGTCAGCAGATGAGAAGTAGTACGTAGTACTATCATTATTTTGTAGCTCCGCATGTTACTGTTTTTCTTGTTTACATAACAAGTGTTGAACGAATTACACTTTTTTTTTGTTTTTTAATCAGAGATTTTGAGTTTGAGTTTTTTTTTATATGAAATTATAGTTGTTAAAGAGTGCTTTATCATCTGATGTGAACTTTTCTAGCACAAATTTAGATAGTCTAAACTTTAATGTGAAAAATGGAAAAAAGTAAGGAGTGAAATTTCTCTTTACCATCAAAAATACGAATTTAGCGATAAAATTTATTTATACTTTTAGTTCTATTTTCCTCAGTTCGTTAGATTGACTCAAATTAAATTATTTTAATATTATGAGTGAAAACTTTGATTTTGCCAATGATGTCTGTAGTTTTATTATTTCCTTTTTTTTTTTTAAAATGATCATTTTAGTCTGTTTAATAAAATAATTTTTTTTAATAACATTTTAATTTCAGTTTTTCATGTGACATGTTTAAGGCCACAAAATTAATGGGCAATTTAGTACATTTGGTATAACTTTGAATTAGGATCATAAGATTGAAACTTTTCTTTATTTTCTAAAATTCAGTGTGAAGTCAAACTAGGTCACTATTTTTAAAACGAATGAAGTACTTCAGTAGAAGAAGAAAAAGTAAAGTTAGATTAGAAATGATGAAATGAATATTGTATATAATTAGCTGATGTAGTTAGTTTGTTAATAAGTTTGTTAGTGAGTTAGTTACCAAGTAATTAATTTTCTATTAGTTGATAACTGTATATAAATAGAACTTTGGGGATAATGAGAAAGTAAGTTGGTCATTTCAATTCACTGTTCTATTCATTCTCTACTTCCTCTAAAATGCATCTGCTCTATCTCAGCTAGGAGAATAACTTTCAACATGGTATCAGAGCTAGGGACGATGGAGTTCTAGCTGGTGATTCGAGTTGTTTGCGAAATAGGTCTTTTCCGCACACCTGCGATTTAGAAGAACAGTTGAACACACCGACCTCATTTTTTCTTCAATTGGATCAGAGATCTACTTCACTTTTCCTTCTCTTTCGATTAGAGATCTGCAGTTATGGTAAATGCAGTTGATTAATCTGAAGCTTCAAGTCAGGAGAGGACTAAATCAGATCCAGTTCAGATCGAGAAATTCACCGACAGTCATCCTCGCAATCCTCTGTATCTACATCCGTCTAACACTCTAGGTAGCATTTTAATCCCTCAAAAGCTTATTGGCATAGAAAATTACACTGGCTGGAGTAATTCAATGAAAGTTGCACTGCTAGCAAAAAACAAAATTGGTTTTATTGATGGAATTTGTCGTAAAGCTCACTACAGAGGTGATTTAGCTCATGAATGGGAGAGATGCAATGCTTTTGTATTATTATGGATTTCCAATTCAGTTTCGAAGGAACTCGCTAATGGACTAATGTTTTCTTCTGATGCGTATAGTGTTTGGAAGGACTTAAGGGAGAGATTTGATAAGCGAAATCTGACTAGGTTCTATCAGATTCATCACGAAATTAGCACAATGAGTCAGGGAATTTCCACTGTTTCTGAGTACTATTCTAAGTTGAGAAGTCTCTGGGATGAGTATGTGTCTTTAGTGCCTTTACCACCCTGTGATTGTGATAAATACAAGGTGTATGCAGAACATATGGAGCGGCAGAAACTTATGCAGTTTTTAATGGGTTTAAATGATAATTTTGCTCAATCGTGAAGTCAAATACTCTTGATTGTTCCTAGTCCCGGTCTCAATCAGGCATACCACATGATTATAAAAGATGAGAGTCAAAGAGTTCAATCTAGTTTGATTTCTAATTGTGTGTTGCCCCTACATAAACTGGATGTTCCTGATCCAACAACATTAGCCTCTTCTCACACAAATAGGTTCAGTCAGACTTCAGGATTATATTGTGATCATTGTCACTTACGCAATCATACTAGGGTCGACTGCTATAGATTGATTAGCTACCCTCTAAATTTTAAGTTCACAAAGAAGAAAGGGGTAGATGACAGAAGTTTTAGAGATCAAAGTTCTGGCAATAACAGACCACAGAATTCTGGAGGAAATAGAAGACCTCATGTGAATAATGTGGCTTGTACTGAGAACGAGGTTACCACTAGGGATCCTACTCCTGATAATAGTCTTTTTTGCCAAACTGTGCCAACATTTACTCCTGATCAATATAATCATCTGCTGAAACTGATTGATAAAGATTCTGCACCTCATGAGGTTTTTTCCAACATGGCAGGTATAACCCGTAATGCTCCTTCGACATTCAATACATCCCATACTTGTTTTGCTGCAGGTAATGATGCAGTTCCCTGGATTGTGGACTCTGGGGCTACATATCACATGGTTGCTAGCAAGGATACACTACTCAATCCAACTCCTACACATTCTGTTTCTAGCAGTGTGCATTTACCTAATGGACATACAACTGAAGTTACTCACACTGGATCTGTCCAATTTTTTGAACATCATGATATCCACAAGGTCTTTTACATTCCACAATTCTCATATAACTTTTTATCTATCTTCAAACTAACTAAAGAGCTGAACTGGTGTGTCTTTTTATCCCAATTTTTGCCTTTTTCAGGACCTTTGCACTGGCAAGGTGAGGGGGATTGGTAAGGAGAAATGAGGTCTTTGCATGCTCCCATCATCTACCAGGCAACCCTCACTTTCCACTGTACTTCATTCCAGTTCCTCATTCACCTCAAATTCCTCATCATCTCCTGATCCCTCTGTTTGGCATCCGATACTTGGGCATGCTCCTGTTGTTGTCCTCCAAAAGATTGCCTCTCTGAAGCCTATTTTCCAACATTAAGTTTTTTCTTCTTATGTTTGCCCTCTTGCAAGGCAAACTAGATTACCTTTTCATTTTAGTACTAAGAAAACTGTAGCCTCTTTTGAACTTCTTCATATGGATGTTTGGGGGCCTTATAAGCAATGTACTTACAATGGTCATATATACTTTCTTATCATTGTTGATGACTATAAACGAATGACTTGGATATTTTTGTTGCGATATAAAAGTGAGGTTGTGACTTTCATTTCAGCTTTCATTACTATTATCAAAACTCAATTTTCAGCAACTGTTAAAACTGTTAGATCAGATAATAGCCTGGAGTTCTTCAACAACCAATGTCATACCCTTTTTTCTTCCTTAGGCATTATACATCAAAGTACATGTGTGCATACCCTTCAGCAAAATGGCATTGCTGAGAGGAAACATCGACATCTTCTTGAGATGGCAAGGGCTCTCAGGTTTCAAGCTCATGTGTCCTTAAAATTTTGGGGGGAATGTGTTCTTACTGCTACTTTCTTAATCAATAGACTTCCTTCTTCTGTTTTAGCAGGAAAATCTCATTATGAAGTCTTTCATAATCAAGTTCCTCACCTGCACTTTCTTAGAGTTTTTTTATGCTTATGTTATGCCACCAAACCAAATGTCACTGACAAATTCTCCTCTAAAGCTATTCCTTCAGTTTTCAAGGGTTATTCCGACACTCAAAAAGGTTACAGACTTTATGACATTGCTTCTGGTTCCTTTTTTGTCAGCAGAGATGTTGCATTTCGAGAAACTATTTTTCCCTTCAAACATCCTAAACACACCTTTCTTGATTTTCTTTCTCCATCTCATCCTTCTTATTTTCCTACTCCTCTCCCTACTTTTCCTCATCCAACAAATGATTGCTTTCCTATAACATCAGCTGATCCTAGTCCCACCAATCCACCACTGTCTTCCTCATCTCCTACCCCTGAACCTGTTGCACCACCTATTTTGCCTTCTCCTTCTCTTGCCCCTCAAAGAAGATCATCCAGATCCATCAAACCTCCTATTTGGCACACTGACTATATCACCTCTTCCAAGACCCTTGTCACGACCCGGGAGCACCCCCTAGTCGTAACATGGCGTATTCAACCCCGAAGGGGTCTTATACAAGCCACATAGTCATTCATTGCATTCAATAATGAAAATAGTGCGGAATAAAAAAACTTATTTACATCCACACATTCAAAC
>JAJOOS010024885.1:0-10995 GCA_029582725.1 Solanum chiquidenum
TTACACAGTTGCATCATCATATCTTGGTGCTCCATCTCTACTCATGTGTATCTAGTTGCGTATTACATCAGATAAAATATGTTACCATTATCAAAAACATAAGATAAATGACAGAATACTAGCTGTGATAGAGTTAATGGCTTATGAAATCCTCGACTTGTGTCATCATAATTCATTTACTTATAAGTGGTTTTATTCTGGTTTTGGATTCCTTATGCAGAGCATACTGGGATTCTGCCTGTGAAGGGCACATGTTTCCTCTGTTTTTGTCAGAACAACTCGACTCTTCGCCCGAGAGAGATTCATGAAAGAACCTGGGTATGTAATAATTCATTCTATTTGAATTTCATCTTTCTGTAGATGTACCCAACCGATATAAAGATTTCACCGGGTTATCACTCGTAGGTGTTATAAGTTCACAGAGAAAAGGTATTTGTGAAATTTGTTTTCCTTATTTTCAGTTTAAAAAAATAATTTTCTTATATTTAAGTAACTTAATTTTAGTAAGAAAAATATTTTTAACTAATTAAACATGAGAAAATCCTTGTCTATTACTTTTCGTATATTATAATTTCCAAAAAAAATTATAAAATTTTCTCACTCATGAAATTTAATTTAATTTTACACTTGTATTCTACTTTCGAAATAAAAAAACATTTTATTCCTTAATTGATTTACAATATCTTTTAGCGTTATTCAAGTTTTTAATTTAATTTATTTTCTATTAATTCAATATATATATATATTTCAGAACAACTCGACTCTGTTACTTCATTTTTATATTCCTTAATTGATTTACAAAAAACTTATTAGTTTTAATACTTCTGCATCAATAAACATTTTCATGTCAAAAGGTATTGATCATGCTCTAACTTTAGCAATATCTCTCTTGTTATGGCATGAATGGCGGGGAAGTTGAGGTTCGTCACCCTCGTGATCTCTTTCAGTTCTCTTATACTTCTTTTGAATGTTTCTGATAGCTCACAAGTTCTTATTATATATTTTATCTGACAAAAAATTATGTATATGAAGGTCTTGAATATCGTTGGAATCGTAGATGTTGTCAACAGAGAAGGGACTCATCGAGCTGCAACGATACAGTAAGGAGTGCACAACTCTCACTATTTAATTAAGGAGCTGTCTGTTGTTGACATCAATCTTTATGAAAGCAATAAGTAACGTCTATGTTTTACTGTATGCGCGCAGTGCAAACTTGGAGTTTCGCGTTACACTGCATATGAAGGGCACATATTTCCTCTGCCTGAGAAAGAGATTCGCGAAAGAACTTGTGTATGCAATAATCCGTTCTCTTATATATTAGTAAAGGTGACCGACATCTCTCTTACACCAGCTAACGGAGCAAAGGGAACTATTTCCAGGAATCAAACGTATTACACTGGAGTTGTGTGAATTAGAATCAGCGTTGTCAAAAGAGATGAACATACATATCATTTGCTATCAGAAACATTGAATTATGATATTGAATTTTCTCTTTTTTAAAAAAAATTATTCATCTTGCTGGCAAAAGGAACTAAATCACCTTTTTTTTATAGCAAATTTATCATTAGACAAAGTGTCTAACAGTCTTTTAGACAAAGTATAACAGTCTTTTATTAAAAATAAAAAGATATCAATAAGAATAAGTTACTAATAAGAGGGGCTAGGCATATGTACCTTACCAATCCTAATAAGATATTGTTTTAGATAAAAATTTAACTTGAAACATCATACCAATTTTATTGATATCCATTAAAACTCACCTTAGAATCAAAACATTTCCCAGTCGAAAATAAATTAAATGAATAAAAATAATCTAAATAGAAAGAAATAAAATGAAACTTTACCTAACAAATTGTGGGCCTTGTTTTTTTATCTGGTATCTGGTACCGCATTGGAGCTCGACTATATATTCTGAATTTGAGCCACTTAAGGCCCCATTTGGAGGAAATTAATCACTCCATACCTAGGACTTTTCCATACCAAGGACTTAAACCCGAAACCTCTGATTAAGTGAGGAGCAGCCTTATCCCCTCCACCACATTCTTTGGTGGTTTTTTAAATGTATGGTCAAAAATTACACTAGATGCAAAAAGCTTTTTTGAGAAAATATCAATAATTACATATTCCATTCAAGTGGAGTTTTTAAAGTCAAAGTCGTCTGCTTTCTGTGAAATTAAAGACAAATTTCAATCAATTTTTGGGAGAGAAGATAAAAGGAAGGTTGGTGTTTGTACTTGTGGAGCAATAAATTTCGTAGTGGAATTAGGAATTTAGTGAAGGGTGTGCAAATATTTTTCTTAGTTATGTTAAGTGTGTAAAAAATTAAATATACACTTGTAATAACAGAGTAATATTTAATCTCAATATACCACATAGTTTTTTAGCGATGTGTGTGCACCAAACCACCCTTCACCTTAAGTGGTTCCGCCCATTACAATAATTCCATTTAACTTCTCCTAAAATTTTGTTTCTTCTCATTTGGGGCTCTTTTTCTTTGAAGCTTCATCCGCTTGTACTTTTAGCAGTCCATTTTGTAGTCCAGAGAGGGCAAATTTTTTTTTTGGCCGAAATTCCAAAATGACAACAAAAAAATATTAAAAAGCAAAGGGGTAAAGGCACATGATCCCCATACCTTACTCCAATTTTTTTAACGCGGTTGACAATGTAAAATGGAAGGCACGTGTGAATGGCTCCCACACCTTTATTTCTTTTTAGTTGTCCCACTGTGCTTTCCGAGAGTTGGGCGACGTTTTCCAATTTTTGTTGGAATTTGTCAGCACTTTAATCCATGTCACAATCAAATATAAATGCGTGGAAGGCGTGAAGAAATCTCCTACTACTTACTATGGAAATTCACCAGTTGACTATAGAGAGAGGCGAAGATACTCGTAAAACAATTACACGAGTTATTTGTACGAATTTTTGACAAGAAGGAAAATAATCATCTTTTAAATTAATAAAAGGCTAAAATATGGCAAATTTGATCCTAGAAGAACTCTTGAAAGCTTTCAAATACTCTCAAGTTGCCCTCGTTATTTTCCCTTATATAAAAGGAAAGATATACGTTCTTTTCTAAGCGGACTGAAAAATAAAAAAATAAAACAATTAAATTGAAACAAAATGAGTATTTTGTATTTCCATCCAAAGGTGAATTTTTTTCTCTGTTTGTTACAAAACAACTAGATTCTTGGCTTGAGAAAAGAAGTTGGGTATACGATAATCCAATCTTCTTGAAACTACAGATATTTATATAACTCCCGTTTTAATAGAAGTGATGTGACACCTCTCTTGGTACCAATGTAGGTCAAGTGGTCGAACAACTATTGATAGGAGTGTATATTGTTTGTTTCTTATCCATCATTCTTTTTGGAATCGACTAAAAAAGAAAGTGAATCGTATAAATTGAAATAGAGAAATTAGTTAATTACAATTTTTTACAAATAATAATCAATCAAAAGCAGGGATATGGTCCAATTTTTCTTACCGTGAGTCCATAACCATAAATAAAAAGAATTATTAGTTAATTACAATTATTAAATGGGAGATCGAATAATAACAATGATTCTCGACACGAATCTGAATTAAGTCAGACATCTATGCGGATACATAATACTAAGTAGAACTAACTCACAATAATTTGATTGAACGGAGATATTTTTCAAGATATTGCCTTTCTTTGTAGCTTCATGCACTTATATTTTGAGATGTCCATTGTGTTATACTGTGGAACCCATAGCAATAATTCAATTGGAGTAGACCCCGTCTTCCAAATTTTTGCAAGATGTAAGAGCTCAAATAGTATACTCAAGAAGCATAATCTCCATTCATAATCAGGGTAGAAGTAGCTTATGAATCGGAGTTGATCCAGAAGGACGTAGTAGTGATAGGAGTGTATTGTCTAGATCTGTTACTTATTTAGATATACGTTTCTTGTTAACAAATATCTGACTTGATATCTAAAGGATTGATGTATGACATAATACATTGGCGTTAGGTTCAGAAACTAAGTGATCTTTGCAAAAATGCAAAAGCTACTTAAATGTTATTTGGAATATGATAATAGTAATTTTTTTCGTATTGTTACTTGAGTAACTCTTTTCATAAAAAAATTGGCACAATGAACTAAATTCCCTATTGGTTATTGCCTTTGATAAAATTTGAACCTGAAATATCATATCGACTTATTGATATCCATTAGAACTCACCTTTGGATCAAAAATTATTTCTCTGTTGAAAATAGATTGAATTAATAAAATAAGCTAAATAGAATGGCATATGAAATTTTTCTCAATAAATTATGAGGCTTGTTAATTTGAAACGATAGGTAATATCCTAGAAATTTCTTTGTGACCGACAAAACATGATGACTAGACTTCATTGAATTGAATATAAACAACCAGTCAAAAGCAATAAATGTAGGAAATTTCTTGGAAACTCTAATGCATATCCACACAATGGTCCACTAAAAATTGAAGTACAAGCACATGCTAGTGCAAAGAAAAAAAAAAAGGGTGATTTCTTTGTCATTGACAACGCGACTTGACTTCATCCGTCCATTGTGATGGAAGGTAAAAATCCATCAAAAATAGTAGGAGAAAACTATCTAATTACACAAATATTTCTACAATAAATACTAGTAATAAATATATAGGGAGAGAGGACAGCGAAAAAGGGAGAGAGACGAGCGAGAGAGGAGAGAGCGAGCAAGAAAGTCAACATATATCTTTTGATACTAGATACACATATTTTTTTTAATACTAGATGCATTATGAAATACAAATACATAGAGAGAGGGAGAGAAAGAGAGTCCGTGTATCTTAGATACATATGAGTCACACTTGAATATACAGTGTATTTGGAACAAATTATACCAAATTTGACCCGCATATATTTTTGAGATACATGTATCTGAGTGCCTTGTACCTGGCGAAGTAAATATGGTACGAAAGATGATAAAAATACGTAATTAGACTCTAAACTAGCTAGATTTGTATTGTTTGTTAGTAATAGTACTATGGTCCAGTTTTTCTTTGTGCACCAACCATGACAAGATTTCAATAACATAAACAGTGGAAGAATTCAAATGTAGTCTCTATTGATGCATGTCTACTGTCAAATTTACACAGTTAGTGAATAGGAATCACTGAAAATGGTTAATCATTGAGAGTGTGCTGAAGTATTCTATGAAATCTTCCGACTAATTGCATCATATCTTATAGTTGCATCATATGAGAGGTATTCATCACGCTTAACTTTAGCAATATAATATACTATCGTAATTATTACATCGGATAATAACAGAATACGAATTGTAGCAGAGTTATAAGCTGATGATAGATGTTTGTATAGCTATAAATCATTTCATTAAAGGTAAAATGAGCATTTTAAAGTTAAATTGTAACTAAATATAAAAGAATAATGACTAAAAGGGATGACATATAAATTGGGACAGAAAAAGTAATTAAGGAATCAAAACAATTATTAGTAACAATTTTCTTAGAGTGAGTCCATAACCATAAATGAAAAGAATTATTAGTTAATTACAATTTTAATTTTGATTCGAATATGACGAATTAAGTCATGCCCCTATGCAGGTGAAGGATACCGACTAGAATTAACTCGCAATAATTTAATTCAATGGAGATATTTTCCAAGGTATAGTCTTTCTTTGCAGCTTCATCCACTTATATTTTGAGCTGTCCATTGTGTTCATATTAATGTGGACCCCATAGCAATAATTCAATTCAATTCAATTGGAGTAGACCCCATCTTCCAAATTTTGCAAATGTAGAGCTCAAATATTCTACTGATGAAGCATAATTTCCATTAACTTATGAATCGGAGTTAATCCAGAAGGCGGATTATTAAGTAATTCAGAGCATTGAGTTTAGAGCAACGAAAAAAAAAGATGTAGTAGTAATAGGAGTGTATGTACGTATTATTTGTTTCTTATTTTAGATGTACGTTTCTTATTAACATATATCTGACTTGATATCTGTAGGAGTACTGTATAACATAATACATTGGCGTTGATCATATCAATGTGCGCCTCTAATGCAAAAGCTACTTAAATGTTATTTGAAATATGCTAATAGTAATTTTATAGTAGATATAAGGAACACGATGTTATAATCTCGATTATCCAAAGTTTTTGTACGGTGAAGTTTTTTTATATCCTTTTTCTTTTCTTATTCAAATTTTATGATAGTAGTGTGATCATCTCGATTATTTTATTAGTATTTCTACTTGAGTAAATATTTTTAATCAAGATTTTTACAAAAAGAACTAAATCACCTAATGATTATTGGTATTTGGACCTGAAATATCATACCAACTTTATTGATATCCATTAAAATTCACATTTGGAACAAAATATTATTTCTCAATCGAATAGACTGAATTTATAAATATAATCTAAACAAAATGGTATTGAATGAAACTTTTACCTAACAAATTGTGGGCCTTGTTTATTTGAAATTGTAATGTAAGGTTATATCTTAGTAATTCTTTGTGACCGATCGACAAAGTATGAAGACTAGACTTCAAAACTCCAATGTAATGTTAAACTTTACCTAACAAATTGTGGATCTTGTTTATTTGAAATTGTAAGATTATTTCCAAGCAATTTCTTTGTGACCGATAAAGTATGAATACTAGACTTTAAATACTCCAGTGTAATAATATGCACACAATGGACCACTATACAAGTGGATGAAAGGTGCAAAGAAAAAAGAAGGGTAATTTCTTTGTCACCAACAACACAACTTGACTTTATCCATTCATTGTGATGGAAGATACCAATCCATCAACAATAGTAAGAAAACTATCTAATTACACAAACATTTTACCATAAATACTAACAGATATATAAGGAGAGATGCGAGCGAGAGAGTCAACATGTATCTTTTGATACATTCTAAAATGTAGATACATAGAGAGAGGGTGAGAAAGAGAGTTAATATATCTTATCTGGCGAAGTAAATATGATAAAAAGGTACTTTCAAAATTTAAAATAAAAATACGCAATTAGCACTAAACTAGTGCGACTTGTGTTGTTTGCTCATAATAGTAATATGGTCTAAATTTTCTTGTGCAGATGGATAGTGGGTCCATTACAATCATGAGAAAGAACTATATAACTACCAACATTTATCACTCCTTACTACTCCTTCTATTCCTTTTTAATTGTTATGCATGTTGTGCTTTTTGAAAATTAATTCGATTAATTTTAAAGCTAAATTAGATTATATTAATTAGATGTTTTAAAATAAAAATTTAGATATTCAAAAAATGTAAAAAATGTAATCTAAATTATAACTTTTTACATAACAATACGATGAAAAAATACATTTTAAAATGTTAATCAAAATTCATATTGTTTGACTTAAAAAAAACGGTGACAAGTAAAAAGGAACGACAGAAGAAATATTAAAGAGTGTGCACTTTTGTCGAAATGTTAAATTGAAATACGTACAATATACGTGTATATTTACGCTACTAAACACATCCCAAATGTATTTAAATCCATTTATTACTGAAGCTGGAGTTTGGCGACCTTTTCTCAATTTCTGTTGGAATTCGTCAACTCCATTAATTCACAATCAAATATAAATGCAGGAAATTAAGGCGTGGGAGCCCATGCATGTGCTTTACTAGGCGTGGCTCCACACATGCCTTACTCAAATATATCGCTATATCTCAAATACATGCAAATCACATTTGACTAAATTACACTTTTTTTTTAAATTACACCTTATTTGACTCGCATGAGTAAATGTGGTACAGAAGGTAATTTTGAAAATTAAAATAAACACACATAATTTGACCCCCAAAACTAATTAGATTTGTGTTGTTTGCTCATGATAATTAATAGTAATACCATTTTTCTTTGTGCAGATGGATAGCGGTCCATAACCATACATTTTCCTATTAATATTATTAGTTGATTGGAGTAGAGCGAATATTCATAGAAGCTTTCATGCTTGACTTGGTACTTGTTTTTTTCTTTTTTCCTCTATATAATTTTGTTCATCAATTGAACTCATCCATACACTTTATTTTTTCTTGTTAGACAATTAACCGAATCCATGGCTTCTTCTTCTTCTTATGCGAGTGATTCACAAAACTGTCCTCGATGGAAGTACCATGCCTTTCTAAGTTTCAGAGGTGAAGATACCCGTAAAACATTTACAAGTCACTTGTATGAAGGTTTGAAAAACAGGGGAATATTCACCTTTCAAGATGATAAAAGGCTAGAGAATGGCGATTCCATCCCAGAAGAACTCTTGAAAGCTATCGAAGAGTCTCAAGTTGCTCTTGTCATTTTCTCAAAGAAGTATGCTACATCTAGGTGGTGCTTGAATGAATTAGTGAAGATCATGGAATGCAAGGAAGAAAATGGACAAATAGTCATACCAGTCTTCTATGATGTGTATCCATCAGAAGTTCGGAAGCAAACGAAGAGCTTTGCAAAAGCCTTTGCCAAACACGAAAAGAAGTATAACAATGATATTAAAGGAATGCAGAAGGTGAAAGGATGGAGGACTGCTCTAAGTGCTGCCGCTGATCTAAAAGGTTGTAATGTTCATGGCAGGTGAGTAAACAACACACAAGTTGAATCATAAATTTATTTATCATGAAGACTAGTTACACACAATAGCTAGCTAATATTCTACAATAGAACAACTGTGTACCTCAAAAATTTATTTATTTCAATCGAGTGAATAAATTTTATGGTCATCCAAGTATACTAAATTACTTGCAAGGAAGTAAAACCACAAATAATCATACAGATCTAAAAGGATATGATATCTGCAACAAGTGAGTTAAAAACACATGAATTGAAATTGAAGGAATAATTTATGAAGACTACATACACTTACTATTCTGTACCTCAAAAATTAGTCAAAGAGAAATCTTAAATAAATTTTTCATATTTTCTAAAAAAGAATATAATGATGGTTGATTATATATTTCTACAAGTAAGAAGGGATAGTTAGGAAGATAATATTTTGATTGATTCTTTTAGAGTTTGATTTACATGCATAGTCTTTTTTATCACAATATGGACTCTACTGTGTAATATACTTCTTGTTCTTGACTTTTCTTTACCTGTATATATCAATATTCTTATTTTTTGTAGGATTGAATCCGAATGTATTCAGCAACTTGTTGACGACATTTCCGTATTATGCAAGCGTTCTTTATCTTATATGAAAAATCTTGTGGGAATAGATGATCATTTAGATAATATAAGATCCCTACTAGCAGAGTTACAAATGAGTGGCGTTCTGATTGTGGGAATCTGGGGCATGCCGGGAGTAGGTAAAACGACAATAGCAAGAGCCATTTTTGATACACTCTCGTATCAATTTGAAGCTGTTTGTTTCCTTGCGGATATCAAAGAAAAAAAATGTGGGATGCATTCCTTACAAAATATCCTTCTGTCTGAACTGTTAAAGGAAAAAGATAATTGCGTGAATAATAAGGAGGACGGGAAGAGCCTGCTGGCTGATAGACTTCGTTTTAAGAAGGTTTTGATTGTGCTTGATGACATAGATCACATAGACCAATTAGATTACCTAGCAGGGAATCTTGATTGGTTTGGAAATGGTAGTAGGATTATTGCAACAACTAGAAATAGGCACCTAATTATAGGGAAGAATGTAGTGTATGAAGTGCCTACGCTACATGAACATGATGCTATCAAGTTGTTTGAACGATATGCTTTCAAAGAACAAGTTTCAGATAAGTGTTTTAAGGAGTTAACGTTGGAGGTAGTAAGTCATGCTAAAGGTCTTCCTTTAGCCCTGAAAGTGTTTGGTTGTTTCTTTCATAAAAGGGATATAACTGAGTGGAGAAGTGCTATAAAGCAAATAAAAAACAATCCTAATTCAGAAATTGTTGAAAAGCTCAAAATAAGTTATGATGGACTAGAGACCATACAACAATCTATATTTCTAGATATAGCATGCTTCTTAAGGGGAAGAAGAAAAGAGTATGTCATGCAAATTCTTGAGAGCTGTGATTTTGAAGCTGATATAGGATTGGGTGTCCTAATTGATAAATCTCTCGTGTCCATCTCTGAAAACAATACAATTGAAATGCATGACTTAATACAAGACATGGGTAAATATGTGGTGAAGATGCAAAAGGACCAAGGGGAACGTAGCAGATTATGGCTCACCGAAGATTTCGAAGAAGTGATGATCAACAATACGGTAAGTAGGATACACAACGCAATAATATTTAATTTCTATTTTTCATACTCCAAAGACATATAAGGTAGACTAATGATCTTGTTTTCCAGGGGACCAAGGCGGTGGAAGCAATTTGGGTTCCCAATTTTAATAAACCATGCTTTAGCAAAGAGTCCATGAAAACAATGCAAAGGCTTAGGATATTATGCATACATGATTCTAATTGCCTTGATGGCTCCGTTGAGTATTTGCCCAATAGCTTGCGTTGCTTTGTCTGGAATAACTATCCTTGTGAGTCATTGCCAGAAAATTTTGAACCCCAAAAGCTTGTTCATCTTGATCTCAGCTTAAGCTCGCTGCGTCATTTGTGGACGGAAACAAAGGTATAACTGAAAAATGTTACCTACTAATTCCAAAAACTCAACTTGATTCTTTTATCTGGCTATTCTTGTTTTTTTGTCTCATTCTTTCTATGTTCTGAATAACAGCATTTACCGTTTCTACAAAAGCTAGATCTCAGAGACTCTAGAAGCCTAATGCAAACACCGGATTTCACATGGATGCCAAATTTGAAGTATTTGGATTTGTCATATTGTAGAAATCTTGCAGAGGTTCATCATTCCCTGGGATATTCCAGAGAACTCATTGAGTTAAATTTGTATAATTGTGGACGCCTTAAGAGGTTTCCTTGTGTTAACGTGGAATCTCTTGATTATATGGATCTGGAGTTTTGCTCTAGTTTAGAGAAATTTCCAAAAATCTTCGGAACAATGAAGCCGGAGTTAAAGATTAAGAC
>JAJOOS010024886.1:0-20073 GCA_029582725.1 Solanum chiquidenum
TTTTCCAAAAGTGACTACTTCCAATTTCAAGCTTCTTCATATTCATTTTAAATTGTCGAATGTAACACAATTAAAACGAAATTACATAAAAACCCCTCATAGAACCTCATTATAAAGTCAACACAAAGTCATAGGCTCTTGCTTAACCTATCATTTTTCCGAGTCGTTACATATGTGATGCATGATTTGACTTCTAAGGTTTGTCAGGTCCTTTTGGTTGATATACAGTTGATTGCCTCAACCTATCGATGAGTGAGTTGGAGAAGAAAGTCTTAGAAGGCTACGACTCTATAAGTTTTGTGTCTTATTCTTTTGCGTGTCTACTTTTTATTTAGATGCAAAGAGACTAAGCGGTTCAAGCTATTATATTCCGATCCTGCTATCCATTTCTACCATTGATGAAATAGAAGCTCTTAACGCAATATCTGGTGGTGAAGACATTCCCGCTTCTACAATTGGAGTTGACGGTACTAGTTCTGTTAGAGTAAGAGCTCTTGTTGGGATAACCAGTGCTAGTTACTTGACTGTTGGAGGAGATACCACTGTTAGAAATGTTCACATAGAAGATCCTCTTTCATCTGCAGGTATAGACTTCTTTGGATCTTATCCGATTCAAAGGTTAATCAATCGGGAAATCTGCATTTTTTTTATCTTCCTCTAAAAAATTGTTTTTCATGGGCATCTTCTAGTCAGAAGGATCTTACTCAATTCAATAGAAACTTAACTTCTACCCCACTTTTTTTTATTTTAAGGCTAAATTGTTGGGACAAACTTTTTATAGGGATTTAAGCTTGTGAAATGCTATATCATTCTTACTGAAGAGTAAAACTCAACTGGCTTTTGACACAAGTGTGAAGCAAGTCTATGCAGAAAGGATAGGAAAAAGCTCTATACGATACGCGAGTTGTTGGTGGAATACGAGTAAGGACTTTGTTTTTCCAAGTCCCTTGCTTGAAGGACTATCGCACTTTCAGTGGTACTGAAACTGTACCTACCACTACCCTTTATCAAGCTGGTTTACAAAAGTTCTGGCTTTCCCAACCGGACAAACTTCTAGGGAATAAAGTGGCTTTTGGGATATAATTTTACTTCTTGAAGCGAGCTACTTTAACTGCCAAAGGAGTGGTGAAACTCGAGTTAGACTAGAGGCAGGGATGTAATTTCAAAGAGGCTCGACCGAACACAAGAACCGGATAAAAGACAAGCCCCATTGTGATACCTCGTGCAAGTTATAGTTAATGACCTAAAAGAAGTCACTAGCTTCTTGTTATCGAGCGTGCCTTAGCCTTAGTTTACAAGGAAGCTTTGTCGTACTTAGAAAATAATGGTTCTAAAGTAGGTGTCAAGCTGAGAAAAGGCGGAGAATTTTGGAATTCAAGGAAAGAAAGGCATTGCCCAATACATTTATTCTATACAATAGGAATTCCAAGTCGTAATGGGCAATGTGAATTCGTGCAACTTCTCTCACTCTCAGGGACGGATTGAACAACAACTGTTAGGGAAGGATATCTATCATTGGTTCATCGGAAGCCATCAAGCCTGAAAGCAGGTGTGCTAGTGAGTCCCAAGTGAAGGAAAGTAGGACATGAGAGGCATAGAGAGGACTCAAGGAAAGGACACGACTCAGACCCCGATAAATTTGATCTTCATTGGCCTTGTTGTCCGTAGATCGACTACTCTCCTTTGAAGGTGAAGCCCATTTGAAGGCAAGTCATGGTATCCGGGATCGGAAATCTAAAGGGAAGTTGAGGTTTCAAAGTCTATTATGGAAGCGGTCCCATACTAGTAGTGATACACCGATATCATGGATGAAGGCTAACATTTTCTATTGGAATAGAGAGATGTGCAGATCAATTCAACTTTTCACTTTGCCATCTAGAGATAGTTTGCCCTGAGTTAGTATACGGAGTTGGAAGAGAATGCCAGTATATCAGTTCATCTTCATCAAATGCCAAGATCTCCATAAATTCAATTATTTTGCCTCTTTTTGTTTCTAAGACAGTTTCAAGTTTAAGCCGATCCTCGAGGTCCAGTAAAAGGTCACTCCTCATCCTGATCTTATTAAAGGAGGAAGTAAATAGATCAAGGTTTCTACGTACTTCCGTTATGAAGGGTGTGGGCAGGGGGGACAGCGGGGAGGCTAGCTCCACTTGACCCCCGTTGGTTGCCGAAGATGACCGCTCGCCTTGGTCTCCAAATAAGTTTTTTTAATAGTCAAAAGCACCTTAAAACCACAAATAGGTTGGAGATGAGGGTGATGAGTTGGGATCCTTTAAGACGGGGGCACGGGGTTATGGTTTTGTTACTTTATGTTTCGGAGTTAATTGATCCGTCGATCAAGTCCTAACTAGAAATATGTTAAGAGAAGAAGATAACTCATTTGGATTCGAGGCGAAGCCCCTCTCCTTAGAGTCAAGTGTCTTTTAAGCCCTCTCCGCCGTTACGGAGTTCTTCTACTCTAATCTTCGAAATAGAAGGTCAACTGACTGAGTAGTTAGTATTGATTCATGCAAAGATGCTCCTTTGAAGCTGGAGTAAGGAATTGTCCACCTCATCAGCTCGAAGAGCAGTGGCTCTGTTGTTTTGCATGCCTACAGAGAGTGACTCCAAAAGTACCGACGCTTAATCTAAAGAAATAGCAATCAACTATATGCTTAACTCATGCGTAGGAATCCCTAGACACAAAGAGAGGGTACGCGCTAATCTTTTACTAGAGGGAATGCTGGCGAAAAGCATAGAGCGTGCGTGCTACACTCTCGCCCTCCTTCCATCCGCTAAGCTGAGGCAGGAGAAAAAGTGTAATTCCCCATTGTCATAGGTTACCTTTCTCTCTTCCTCCCCCGTGATATTTCCAAAGCGATCGCTATCCTTTTATTGCTTTCTTCTTGTCTTGAATTTCTATAGAACGACTTTATATCAGGTATAGTTGGCTAGGATGAAGCGTTAGTAGATATAGAAAGTGTGTCGGGGATGCGGCTCGGGTATAGTAGGTCTGGATGCCTAGCATGAAAGAGCATTCTCTGGTAGAAGCACTATACCTTAGTATCTCTGTAGATTCCAGTCTATATAAAATGTAGTTAGCAGAGGTCAGTCTGTCTGGCGTTTCCTCATGTAAAGTACTACTTTTGCATCGGCTCTCTCTCATTCGGTAATTACCAAGGTGAAAGCTGCTTTCTTGGAAGCGAGTCTCCTCACCACCTTAGTGGGACTAGTCTAAAAAATTTCACTTTAACTGCCAAGACTCAGTTTTTTCACGGGAAGGCCCTTCTAGAATTACGTTTAACGTCCCTTTATTAATTTCCCAATCGGTGCCTCGGGTCGGTAGCTGGCCTCCGAGGAATTACTACCACGGCTACTATCGACCCAAGCCCAAAGAAGGAAAAAAATGGACTAAAGCGAGGAGTTCATTAGACATACATAATTAAGGAGGATGGGGGTCAACCTCTTTCATGACCCATGTCCCCAGTGTGTTACTTGGTTAGCATTTGTAGAACAAAATAAGTAGGGCTGGTTTTTTGATAGGGAAAGAGACAGGGGAGGGGGAGTTGGCTGTAATTGAGACAATTTGGATGGACGATATGAATTTTTTGTAGATAGTTAACAATTTTTTTCACCGTGAGAGGGCTAAAAAGGAAGCTCGACCTACAGGGAGAGAGAAGTCATTTAGAACCCGCTGGCTCCAGAATGGGGGGAGGCTCCAGAGGCGCCAGCACCGACATAAATTGCCCACCCCGCTCCTGATCAAAAAGAGCGTGCGAGACTTCGAAGGGACATTCACACTTTGATTCATGAGCAACTTCACGAGACCATTGTAAAAGAGGAAAATGGCGGCTATCCGTTCACTTTCTGGAAATCACGGAAATATAGTCCAGTGCCGCAAAGGCGATAATGTCTTACAATATGGAGATCTCTACAGAGACGGATACGGAAACCCTCCGCAGATGGGTGGAGAATATAAGGGGGACCTTTCTCTCCTAAAGCTACTCATTAGGGAATACCGGCCAAATTAGTCTGTCTGCCGCTTTCTTTCATAAAAGAGTTGTTATTCCCGGCTTGCATAAATGTCTCTAGCGTGGGCGAAGGAGATGCATTTGTGGTACTGGTGGTCTTGAACAAGCTCTAAGAGAATAATTTCTTTCTTATTTCTGTATTTCTTTCCTCAACAGCCTGCTGCTCATCAATATTGGAAATACACGAAGAAGTGGTGGAAAGCGCAAAACCTCAAATTGGATTACTCCAGTGCGACACGAAGATGTTGATGCCAAGTCAGCTCCTATACCGCTAGCTATGCCCTGCTTGGTCCCCCTCCCCCGGCATGGTGGATGTTCTATAGCACGTCATGAGCACCGGGCTAAGAGGTGGTTGAGCAACTCAAGCGAACCGCCTTACCTTATTCCAACATAGGGACAGAAGGGAGAAGGCTGTGAAGGTGGCCTCGTTATCCATACCTCAGGTCGGATGAATGGAGGACCGACCGACCCGTATTTTCACGGGAGTTGGCGGGTTCTGGAGTGCCTGGCAAGGGCGCTAGCACATACCCCAAGGTGATCATCACCACCTCCACCTCACATCTAGGCACATTGGAACGTGTAACCCACTTGCTATTCCATTCAACTACATTTGTTCCTTTAATCCATAGCTTAAAAGAACGCAGCAGCGAGGGACAACCCGCCCATACAGCCAGCTGAGAGGATGGCACTACTGGAAAAGACCATCTGACAAAAACACCGTAGGCGCAAAGCGTGGTAGTCCTGCGCCGGGGGAGCATACCATAGAGAGGAAAGGGAGCCCAGACAGTGGAAGAACCAAGGAGGCCGAGTCATTTGACGGAAATGGAAGGTTTTTCCCTATTAGAGAAGGCCCTATAAAGTAAGGGGAAGTGGATGAATTCTTGGAAAAAGAGGGAGCGAGCCTATATTAAAAAGAAAATGAAATAAAGAAAATTTTGTGAGTAGATAGAGTCAACGGTATGACAGACAACACTTCCTACACGCGAATTAGATTCCGAGGTTGAGCAATCTCAATTTTACTATAGGATTTGCGAACAAATGCTGGACTAGACTACGTCGAATGGCGTGAGCTGTATGCGGGGAGACCCGCACGTATCATTTTTAGGGGGATCTGGTAAAAAAACCGGTCGGCGCCCACCCGACTAGAGGGACTGGGAAATTAATTGAGTACTAAACTTATCTTTAAGCTTTACCTTATTCTGATCGTTCATAGGGCGATCGCGGGGTCACTGAATGAAGTCCTCCATTTCTTTCGGAGGTGCTATCCCAGAGCGAGGCAGAGATGACTAAGTTAAATATTGAATATGACGACGACAACAACATGTCGTAGAAGGAGATAACAGGTGGAGCCAATGACCCACCATGACTAAACTATCTACAACTACATCCACGAGTGTCAGTCAAACGGGGGTGTGAATGCTAGATGCCAGTGGAATGATCGGCCGGATAGAGGCTAGGACTGCTTCCTTCCCACCGCATCCTTCCTTGTGTGTCGGAAATATAAAGCGAGTGCACGGGAAAAGAACGAGAACAGGATCGATATATTCTATGGTAAAGCATTCGAAGCATAACTGCACACTCACAAGATCTTTGCCGAGAGATAGGAGTATTTGGTGGAACCGGTGAACTACACTTGCTTCTGGATAGATATGTGGGACAGAGGGCTCGTGGTACCTATTGCCCACCCTTCCTCCTCTACTTTGAGAACCGTGTGAACGGAGAGTGGGCAGAAGAAAAAAAGGTCCTCATACAGAGTCGCACAATTACTTAAGCAGTGCGGGAGACTTGGGAATGGGTCAAATAAAATCCCCTGGGGCCAAAAAAATAACAGACGAAGCTTTACTTAAATAGGGCGTCTGGGTATGTTATAGAAAGGGAAGGCGGAAGCATCGAATGGCGAAGAGAGGTAGCTCGGCGGGGAAGGAATGAGACATCGTCAAGGATGACTTCTTTGTTGGCGGAACGAAGGGCTAAATAGCGAGAGTGATTCTCTGAGTCGGTCTGGATTTCCAACCGCTCGGGAAAGTGGTTGAGATAGATGACAACACCTTTTTCCCCTCTTCCTTACCGATAGGTAAATCTTCTCTTATGGCCTTCACCCCCCGCCAGAAAATAGAGAACCAAGCCCGTTTCTTATCCATTCATTTCTGCAAGCAGGGAGGATCCAGAGAGTTGCCCCCTCCTATTCGAGGCGGGATGGCCGCGCCCCACAAGCACCCAACCTTTCTTTTACTCTTCTTTCGGTTTGTCTGCACGAACGCCCCACTTAGGAGCCCTACTCATATTCCAAAGGCGCTACGTCAATTCAAGCGCAAGTCCCCCTTCTATTGCATAACTTAAAAAAGCTATAAACAAAGTACCAAAGTGGGTGCGGGAATGATACGCTTTGGTTACCAGCAAAGGCTTCCAAAGGCGACCAGCTTTCCATACTAGTTCTTAGCTTACGCTGCCATTTTTCCAATATTATTGAATAGGATGGCCTGGGGCTAAGATAACTCAAGTGGGAGAGCTGTGTTATGGGTGACCTTATAACACGGTTCACAGAGCACTTGTGTATGTGATGCAAGTAAACATCTACAAAAAATCTGTTATAAAGTTTTGGTCTTCGATCCATCGTCGACCCTATCTATGTTTCTATGATGGCCCAAGAACACAACCATTCTTCAACCGTAGAGAGACTTTTGAATTGTGAGGTACCATTACGAGCTCAATATATACGAGTGTTATTCTGTGAAATAACTCGAATTTCAAATCATTCACTTGCTTGAACTATTCATGCTATGGATGTAGGAGCATCAACTTCGTTCCTATGGGCTTTTGAGGAGCGGGAGAAATTGTTGGAATTCCATGAAAGGGTCTCGCGAGCCAGGATGCATGCCAGTTTCATACGACCAGGTGGAGTGGCACAAGATATGCCTCTTGGCTTATGTATGGATATTGATTCATTCACACAACAATTTGCTTCTCGTATCGACGAATTAGAAGAGATGTCAACCAGCAACCGTAACTGGAAACAACGATTAGTGGATATTGGTACTGTCACTACACAACAATAAAAGGATTGGGCAATCAGTGGTGTACTTTTAAGAGGTTTGGGGTATGCTGGGATTTGCGAAAAGCAGCACCTTATGATGTTCATGACCAATTGGATCCTGACATACCAGTAGGTACTAGAAGAGATCGCTATGATCGTTACTGTATTCGTATTGAAGAGATGCGGCAAAGTGTTCAGATCATTGTGCAATGTCATAATCAAATGCCTAGTGGCATGATCAAAGCCGATGATCGTAAGCTATGCCCTCCATCACAATCTCGAATGAAACTATCCATGGAATCGTGCGCCATGTGAAACGTATATCATCGTCGTTCTTAACCGAGGTTGTCACATCTCGTTAAGCATGGAGAAGCATTGGGAACCCCAATTTTTTTCTTCAGAGCCGTATCTTTTTCTGTCCCCCCGCCCTGGCATTGCTCTTCGCTTCCGGTTCTTTAGAAGAATCAACTTACATGTCCTTTCTTCATTGATTTGGGGTAAAGGGAACCGTCTACCAGTTGCGAAACTAGACATCAAGTAGGTGGTTTGATGAGGATAACTAAGCTGACACGCTGGAGTTGGCTGCTGGCACAACAGGGTGGTGCCTTACCGCACCGCAGGCGGACACGCGGTACCGTTCGTGGTGGTGCTTCAGGATTCCAATGAACTGTGTCCTAGATCAGAACAAGCTTGCCGGCGGACCACTGTCGTCCCATTCTTGAGTGAGCTGGAGTGCAGCCATCTTATCCACTGAACTAGCTAAAAGCTATCGCTTCGGGTCGAAGCACTAAAATAAAAGGATCGAGAAACGCAACGGCATAGGAACTACGGGACCCCCTACTAGTAAAGGGAAAATGGAAGTGCTTTTATGCGCACCAGCAGAAAAGGCGCTTTCCCTTTTTAATAATAATAAATAAGGTAAGCTTTATAACTCCAACCTAGTTAAGGGGTTTGATTCCCTTTGTATAGGTTGGGTTGTTAGATATGGGATCCTCATAGTAGGCTGGACCAAGATCCAGCTGAGAGATGGCAGTTTTTAGAAACAACTGGTTGGGAAAGCAAGAGAATGCTTCGTGTTTTCTTATCTTCTTCCCGCCCTAGGAGTACCACAAAAAAAGGGATTAGCATTATTGACCCAATGATAAAGCACTAACACCTTTCTCATTGGGGCTTTGCGCATTGGGAAAAGGCTGACGCGACGGGAAATCGGCCACTAGTTACATAGCTCCAATACCATATCGAGAGGGCTATCACAGTCAGGTGCGAATTTCTTACCCGAATTTGGAAACCACCCCTATTCCTATTTAGGGAGTTTAGGTGAAAAATTGCTTGATGAACCGTTCACCATGCACCGGCCACATTCACTTGCTTATCGTAGAGGATGTAAGTACACAGTGCCTAACAAATAGGCTAAATTTTCCATAACGCAATCCGAGATAACCATAACCGTGTATTTATAGAAATATACCTTCGAGAGAGATGGGACCAGTTATATAATAGGGGAAGTAGATGCAAGCTTTTTCTTTCAATAGCCGGCCAAATGACTACAGGATCATCGGTCTACTCTACCTCAATTAACCATTTCAAACCTTATACATAAGGTTTTTACGTACCATCTCCTTTTACCTATACCGCAGTTGAAGAACCTAAAGGAGAATTTTGTGTCTTTCTGGTCAGTAATCAAAGAAATAGTCCCTACCGTCGTAAAATAAGAGCTCCTTGCTCTGCCCATTCGCAAGGACTCGATTCTATGTCCAAACATCATATGCCAGCAAATGTGGTCACCATCATAGGCACTCAAGATATTGTATCTAGAGAGGTAGATAGATAGGACTACTAGTTGCGCGATCAGGACCCTAGCTTTATTGCGAGGCAAAACCCCAATTTATAAGCCCCCTTTCTTTATTTAAGGATATTCTATCCAATTATCCTCCCTGATGCGGAAAGGAGTAAAGAAAGAAGAGTTGAAGATGGCTTAACAGTAAGAGAGAACCCCCTCATCTCGTGGCTAGGAACATCTATGTAAATGGGATTTGATTCATAGTGCCAATTAAGGGTAGGTATAAACCTGCATTCATCTTCTTTGATCTTCCTTGGAATATCCATCATCTTAATCTCGACCTTGTTGAGCTCTCCCTAATCAAAATTTCCTATTTTATTGCCTCTTCGATCGTCTCTGACTCCCTAGAAAAGAAGATTGGTGACCCAGATGGTCAGGGTCCTTCTTTACCTTAGCTGAGCCCTATGTCCCTTCAACATTCCTATTCATCTTGCCTTGTCTTGGGCACCGCAGTGGACTTATTATCTTATATATAATATCTACTCTAAAGATTAAGAGGATAAAGGGTCTCCCTTTCATAGATTGGATTGGGATTGATTCTCAGGATTGAGCCCTTATCAGAGGCGTGCCTACCGACACCTATCAAAGTCTTCGGCTTGCACAACGTCTTCTTCCATTTGCTCCAGCTATGAAGGAAAATAATGGGCGCAACACTTTATTCTCTTATACCACTCTTTGTTTACTTCTGGCCCTCCCAAACTCCTACACGGGGGTAATCAGATCTTGGAGTAAGCTCCCTTCCATGGGAAATCTACTCTAGAGTTTAGGCCCCTAATAATGTCTATGTTTGGGCTGCTGCCATACTCAAAGGCGAGGGGCTCCAAAAGTGGATGTGATCGGCCTCAGAGGAGAGGGGAGGCAACTTGGGATTCTAGACAAAGTGCTTTTTTTGTATATAGGCCTTTGTCTAGGATAGGATTTTCATTCCTCCCGCCAAAGCAAGAAAAGAAAGGATCTATCTCTTTTTTCAAGCCTTCTTTTTATTTTAAAGGCATATTGTGCGTTCTCACTTTCAGGGGGAATTCAAGTAAAAATCTAGTACAAGGAGGAAACGAAAGGCTAGCTACCAGGTACGAAACATAGTATGACTATAATAAATCATAGAGCAGTGGGGACCATGCCCATCCCATTAGATATCATTTGAGCTTCCCCTTTCCTAAGACCCTGGACGTGGTACTGACAGATGAACTTGGTTACTGGTTTGACTGGTTTTTTGGCAAAAGGAAAGGTCTGCTCATTTGTCCAGAAATATGTTTTCGGCCTATCTATCGATTGAACCAGGGGCTGGGCTCTTGTTGACAGACATAAGAAGTGGGATTTAGAATAGGGGAAGAGTAGCTCTACTCATACTTCTGCTTATGGAAATACATAAGAAGCACCCTATAAAACATGCAAGATCTTTTAGTAAGAACTTGTTGGCATATCTAGTGCCATTGAACACAGTCCAGGGAAAACATATATCTATAGTGATAGTGATCCATCGCCTTGACTTGAGTCTCCACCACATCTATTTCCTGGCCTCTTGTAGCGGTTGGTTAGGCTAGGCCGGTTAGAACCTCTCCGCAGTTCTCAATTATGATAGAACTAGGGAGGATCGGTATTGCTGGGGGAGATTGTTCTTCCTCACCTGGCTTGTTAACCATGGTCTCTTGAAGGTTTCATTCTTTTACCAGCTCTCCCAGCCAACAACCTGCTAACCCTAAGCTTGCAAGTACCTTGGTCACATCTAAGTCCCTATTTAATTGTTCTATTTGGGATGTAAAGAAAGAGATCTGCCTTTTGCGGGAAGAATTGCTCAAAAGCACGGGATGGGCCTTCCCTTCCTTTCCACTCTCCCCAAATCTCAACTCGTAATTTGAAGAAGAAAGATTAGGAAATCCAATTAGAGATAAGTTTCCCATGAGCATCATGGCAAAGGTAATAGGGAACGAGGAGGCAAGGCCCCCACCCCCATCTTGGTCTCTTTTTCTCCTTGAGTCAGATGAATCGAGGGTTCCAAACCTTCCAAAAGTGATAGGTATGTGTTCTTTTTTGGCACTCTCTTAGACTGTCTATCCCTTTATACCTGGGTATAAATGCCAGAAACAAAGTAGCTTCCTTGATATGGTTCAGTAAATAGGAATCCAAGTAATAAAGTAAACATTGGACGAACATAGGAATATGGGTCCATATAGGAATGAAGAAAGGGCATGATAGGCTAGTTTTATTCCAAGCCAAGCAGCAGGGCATGATCAGTCTTATAGAGCGGGGAATTGCATGCTCTAATTTATATTCCTACGATATCACCCTAGGAGAGTGCAAATATCAAGTTGAATCGTCTGGTTCCACTGAGTAGCCCAAATCTGCGTACCCCCTTTAACATGCAATTACGCTGTAGCAACTAAGCTTCTAAACAACCCATAGGCTTACTTCGAAGTAGGAGCTTGAACTGAAGTATTAGAATGAGTCTTATTAGGATTTCCCTTGGGGAAGGCTCCCCCAACCCCCATGATTCTCGTCCTGCCCTGCCTTGAATTATAACTCGAAAACCAGGACACATAACTATAAGAGAGTATCTGCCAAAGAAAGCTCCCTAAGGTCGCACCTAAGATCCGAAGGAATTGCTTGAGAACTAACTGCATACCTGAAGTTAGCTTGTGTGCGCATAGACTTATCTTATCTTTGAATACTTCCTTGAAGAGACTAGAAAGATGTTATTTGTGTGGTCCGTTCTATTGACAACATTTCTATTCTATTCTATTTATGTAGGAGCCGTTGTTTTAGCTTTGTTTGCCGGATTGGTCCGCTTTCTTTTCTAAAAACCCTTTTCTCATAGGTCGTTACATTTAAGGCCATTTATGATCGTTTAAAGGGCCTTATATTATGAAGTCTAAAGAAAGTCAAAATTGTTCTTGCGGAGAAAAGCCTACTTACTTGCTCTTGCTACATTTAATTTAAGAGTAAGTCGGTCTAGCTTCTTACTCTTTCACCTTCCAAAGAAGTTGAAATAGAAAGGGGTAGCAAAGAGCTTGAACGACCGATTTCACAAGAGGTCGTACCCATTGTCATGCTTCTCAATGAGATTCCAAAGCGCTTCACCGGGAAGAAAGATTTCCCAAAATACAATTTTCAACCCCTTTTCATAGAATCGTTTGTTATAGGAATCAGGTGTTCGATCCTTACTGTTATTAAGACTCCACTATTTCATTCATTCATTCATTCTCGGTGCAAAACCCTCCAGCTAGGGAACGCTTCATCGAATAGAACCCTTCTTTCTGTAATTCTATTTGCATCCTCAAAGGATGTGATCCTGGCTCAGAAAACTCTTCATCTGCCATCAGAGGATTCGTTTGTGACTTCCTCCTTTCGGATAGTTTTCAATCGCGATCCAAGTTGAGCAAACAATCAAAACCTTCCCCAATAAATATAGGATTCGTCAAATGTGAATTCGTGGGCAAAGCTTATCAAAAAGTGTGGTGTATTTTTTGATCACTTGGAAGGGTAAGGATCGGCTGGATGTCTTGGAGGCACCATAGATTGCACCGTTGGCAACAACGCTTTTGAGTTCCCCTAACCTTGAGGGGGGCGTAGATCGAGTTCTGGGCCAAGGTTACCAATTTCGCAGCCCTTCAAAACTCCCTTTTGGAAAAGGTTCAGTAGATCTACCAGGTTACCAAAAATGACCAAAGAACAAAAAAATGCCTAACCAAGAGTCCTTGCCCGACTAAAAGAAAGGGTTTACTGGTAGAATGGGGGTAGATAGCCTTTTTTTGACAAATGGATTGAAAAAGAGTTCTTTGGGAAAAAACTACACCAGGCTCCCTAGATCAATGAAAGGCCTCGCGTAGATCAATTACCTAAACCATGTTTTTCCCAAGATGAGGTCTAAGACCCTTTCGGAATCAAACCCCAAAAGAAAGATAGAGAGGGCACTACATGCAGTTAGAACAGATAGATAAAACCACATAGCATCACTTACTGGGATCGTCGAATAGATAGCAGCATCGCATTGAGAATTGACTCGTCGGATTAACCACTTAGACGGAGAGTTCCCCATATTCCATTTCATTGGCAACTGAAAAAGATCTAAACGGATTGCTTGGTACCCAGGGCTTGAAAAATGAATTTAAAATAATATCGCTTTGCTTGACCTGATCGTTCTTCCAAGGGTTAGTGGTGCCTTGAGCACCTCTTAGTTCTTTTTGCCGGCCCCACGGCTTATTTCATGTCGATATTTGAAAGATGTTATGTTCACATACACATTTTCACACATAGGCACAGAGAGTCAATCAAAACTCCACTTTTTAGAAAGAAGGGCCTACGACATAAGGCTTCTCTTACGAACCTATGAACCTCCGAACCTAAGGAATAGAGTTCAGCATCGGGAAGCCTATTCCTCAGGCTGTTCGGTACTCGAACATGCTTGCCGCAGGGAAAGACTACTTTTCAATTCGCTTGCCTGCGTGCCTCTTCTCATGCGGGACTGACTGTGGAATCCTAAGAATGGAGCACGTCGCCCGTCCGTGGAGGCATTATGGTTGGAAGTCCTTCCTTAGAGGTGTCTTCCTCAAAAGGCAGGATTGAAGGCAAATGAGTAGAGACCCCTACAAGCATATGCAGTCGCGTTTCAAGGACCTTTGGATGCCTTAGGGGGGAAACTCTCCAGTACAAGAGAGATTTTATTCTTTCTGCTACTCCCGGGTATAGGTACATTACTTCACTTCAATTAGACAATATAAGAAAGCAAGGGATTTTCTAAAAGGCTCCATGCATAATAACATAGCCTTTATCTCAGCTATCCTATATGATAACATGACCATCGGTGCCCTTCCGAGAGAAGAGATAAGGGATTGAAATTCATTGGACTGGATATGTCTTCTCCACAATCTCAGGGAAATGAAAATAAATTCTCAAAGATCTATAAATAAATCTGTAAAGTTGTCTATGAATGTAAAATTATATATAAACCCGTATTTTGAGGCAACTATTCCATAGCCTCTTAGACTCCCTTGCATGACCTTGAGCTCTTCGCTTCTTAGTGTTGACAAAACTAATGGTGTGGATTGTTGATAGCTATAAGTTTAAGGTATAAAGATATTCTTTCTGTCTCCTCACTCCCTGACTCCATTCTCCGAAGGAAGGGCTGTTGTACTCATACTTGCCATTCAGAGGAATCGCTCCTCGGCATTACTAGTCAAAACTAAATTCCTAACCTTTGAAATTGAACTTCTCCGGTCCTAGGAGAGTTGCTTCTTTCTTTGACTTGGTTTGCCTAGTTCAAAAGGTTTCCAGAAGACCTTATCCCTCAAACCTCATGTGGAAAGAGAGATTCCTTAGGTTGTTGTTTGAGAGAAGAGATATTCATTGGGACGAAGCTGACAGAATGGCACCCACTTTCTTAAGGGTCCTCGCTAATTCAACTGGTTTTCTTTTCCGGGAACGAACTAGCCTAGAGAAAATGGGCGTCAAGCCTATAAGTCAAGTACGTAAGAAGAGTTTATAGGCGAAGACACTCTCAGTCGAAGGTAGGGCAGTCTTCCTAGATTTAGGGTCAATCGAATAGATAGAAGATCTAGCACCTCGGTCAGAGAGAATGGGGCACGAGTTCTTGACCTAATAGAATAGTGTTTTGTGATCCCGGGGAAAGCTATCATAGTGATTCCAATAGACTTGAAAAGAAATGAAAAAAATCGGGATAAAGCTTTAACCAAGCGTAGTTGGCTGAGTATGACCTCTTGATTTTAAGTTTTCTGGATTCATAGTCTACTATAACTGACTTAATAGAATATGGTATTAAATAATCATTTTTTTTGTTTTCTAATTAACGTGGATGGGGAACCTGGAAAGGTGATAAATATATCTAGTACTAGTATAGAACAACATTAACAACTACACTGATAAACATAAAATTCTTTAGGTTTTAAGTGTATAGTAAAGTAATCTTAAGATCAGGTTTCACTACAAAATGAGCTATCATTAATTAGTGACAACATGCAACATGTGTACTTACTTAAGAGTGTATAGGATGGGTAATTGAGTATGCATGCAATGCAAGGATACTGGAAATGAAATGTTGAAAAAATAGTAAAAATGTAACGAAGGTGTACGTACTAAAGGAGGACAGTGGGTGGGGGGTAGAGAAGATACATACAAACAAATGAAACAGCCAGTGGCACTCGCTCTACTCTGCCAAATCTGTCACCATATGCAACAATTCCCCTTCCCCCACCTTTTTTTTATCAGATCAGTACTCACTCTAATCCAATAAATATATAACACTACACTCTCATCATCACAATTACATACATACATTCCCATTCCTCCTCCGTGAGAAAACTAATTAATTAATGGCAGACCCCAGCCAACTTGTTTACGATTTCTTGAACTAGTCCTCTAATTCCTCCACCGCCTCCCTCACAGATATGGTGGATCATCAGCACCCACCCATGATCCCTAAACCAAAAGCAAAGGTTCCATCTTCTAGAATGTTCTCTTTTCTCTACTGTTCTCGCAAGTTTTGCAATTCTCAAGCTCTTGGAGGACACCAAAATGCTCATAAGCGTGAAAGACCCACTTCTCGCCGTTATATGTTCTCCACCACCACCACAACCACTGACTCCTCCGACCGTAACAACAATATTAGTAATATGGTCCGCCTCTATTTTCTTCAGAACAACAACGAGATGGAGCCTCCCTCTCTCATCATGCCTCAAGAAAATGGAAAAAAATATTTCTTAGGAAGGATTCCCCTTACTGGGGGTGGGACTATTACACCAACTGAAGTTTAGGAAGGAATGGAAAGATAGGAAGCTTGGAGAGCTAATGGAAAGAAATGCGTAAGAAATAACAAATCTGCGATAGAAGTCAACTACGATTAACTAACTAGGGGAAATATACAAAATTTAGAGCGTCAAGTCATACACAAACCGGAGTTACTTCACTACCTAAAGAAAGAAAGTTGCTTCGGCAGGGTCGAAGAAGACGTGTAAGACACCGAGGGGCCGAAGCTTCTTTATTGTAAGGCGTCTAGAAGCCCAATTTTTAATTTTTTTTCGTGTCTTATGGGAATGTTCACAAAGGAAAAGGCTCTCCATGGACAGCGTCTGCTTCGGCGTAAAGCGAATAGGCTGGCAGTCTTGAAGCAAAGGAAAATTCTTTAACTGTTCGATGTCGGCATCTTTTCCTACCTCTAACTATTCTCCTAACCGGGCACGGTAATCGTCTAACCAGGAATTCATCTTCAGAGCTAAGTCCCACGGAGGTAGGTTGGAATGTACGGGTGTAGGTTAGTCTCTCGTCCTATGAATGATAGCATTTCAAGGCCACCCACGGGATGCCTGTACGGTAGTAGTTTATGTTAGGTCCTTATCTGGTGCCTTCTTTACGACTTTCGATCAAATTGAAGAAACTCTTGTTTAGTCAGGACGTCGTTACCGTCCCTTGTGGTGCGTTTTCAACCCCTTGCTTTGACTTGGTTAATTGCATCTGGATTCGCTCCAATTCCAACAGATACTGCATTATCTGCATCAGCAGTTCTAGGTGTATACTATGTTCCAGAGCATTTGGTTTAGTTGCGGAGTTAGAAGCTATTATATATTGATAGTGCCCGATTTCTATATCTTGCCTGTGAATTGAAGCTCTTATCTCTCTAGCTCATGAATAAATCACCTGCCGGAAAGGAATAGACAGAATAGAATGAAGGAATGATTCAATCTTCCATCATTTCATAACCGATGCCTCCTTTTCTTCCTTTCTATCTATACTTCCTATCCGGAGGAGAAAGTTATGGAATAATTGAGCTTATTGCTGGGCTAGTTATTCAGAGCCAACAATTGGCTGTCCGATTTCATCCCGCAACTAGAAGAAGATCGCTTCGGGGTCACTGTGGTGTTGCTGAATGTATCAAAGTCCGCCCTTACAGGATTTGATCAGTAAATTATTTAGAACTTTGGAAGATGGTCAAGGTAGCTTGCTTTCAAGCCACTGCACTAGATGGGCATGTATTCGTAGTAATCGCCCCAGAATGCCTCTCTTCTTTACTAAAATACTATTTCGGTTGAATGGGGAATTACGTCGCTCTTTAATCTACAGAATAAGGCTTAGAAGCTCTCTCTTTTATGTCAGAGACGTCTCTATACAAGAAAGCGAATCACAATGAATCGAAGCCCTCCCTTTCCTTCCAAATAGTGAGATTCTATCTGTGACTTGTGAAATTGTGGTCAAGCCCTCCCTTAATTCCTCGGAATCGAGCGGGCAGCAATAATTAGAATCAACCTATAAAACATTTGTTCCCATGTAGTCGGCATTCTAGAAGCAAAGCTTCCTGGTCGCCTGCCTCCCTGTGTGGAAATGTTTTTCATGATCTCCAGCTCTTTCCCACCAGCTCGTTCTTTACTAGGCATCTAGGCGAACCCGCCGGGTTAATTAATTCAACGTAAAGAAAGATCAATATGTCAAAACTAGGGGAGTGCTTGCTAATAGCGAAAGGTTACCATCAAATGTACATAGGAAGACTAGAACATGTTTAATAAGGCTTAGTCGACCTCTGGAGGACAATAATTTTCTTTTCCAATCTGAGATTCTCTTTTTCATTTTATCCAGTAGAGGAAGGTTCTCTCTTTATACTCTTGAGGGACATACTTGATAGGAAATTTTGATTCCTCTTGAATGATCTGGAATTTCTGTGAGGAGCTCTATTTGAGAGGAAGCACTGGCTCTTATCAAAATTTACCTTTTTGCCATTACAACATTACAATCAGCTTCTTACTTCTTTCCAGAAAGATTTTCTGTTTCTGACGATTCCGTTTATGGCTATTAAATAATATTAGAACATCGTTATCAAAGAGAAAGTAGAAGAGTCTTGCGCACGATCTCGAAGCATGGTAAGACGTTATCATTTTCAATGATACCATTAGCACTTCTTCAGCATAAATCAACAGGCTAGGTTTGGAACCCTTGTCGCAGTCCTCGAGAAGCCGGAAAGTACCCATGTGGCACACCATCTGTAACACCTCTCAAAATGAAATAGGATAATTAGAGCTTCACATGCGTGTGAGTAGTTCATAAACTTTTATAAACATTTGAAGATGAGTTTATAGGTCAGTTTAGTTGAGTTTGAAGTCAAACATCAAGAGACGTCCATGACGTTTAGAGACTAGCCTTGTGTAGGTGCTTGCGTGTGCTTGATGTGTTGTCATAGTTTTGCTGTGTTGTTTGAAGTTTAGGTTAGATGGAGTTAACCTAGTACCTAGGTGGGGTGGTATAGGGTCATGACATTCGGGTACGAATCCCCAAGGACCACCCTCAAGGTCATTGGAGAGGACCCAAACCTTGGCAAGAAGACTGCCCAAGGCAGTATGGATTGACACCCAGGACTGACGCCCCGTCAATGGAGTGACGGCCCGTCAAAGGGGGGCGTGGCTCCACACTTAGGCGTGGGAGCTTAACCCCCAAATGAGAGCCTCTGATCCAATTGACGGTTGCACAGGACTGTGCCGTCAATCCATTGACGGTCCGTCAACTGTGGCCGTCGATTGGTGCCCTGTTTCACTGGCAAGTTTCAGCCAAGTGAGGGGTGAATTGGTACCCTAAACGACTATTTTACCTATTTTTAGGTATTTTAAGTGTATTAAAAGTGTTTTATAGAATTTTGGGTTCATTATTTTCAAAACCCCAAAAGTTGAACCTCTCTTCTCCAAAACTCTCTCTCCAGGAAGACTCTATTAGAAGTGAAGAACTCAAGGTTTCTAGGTCAAATTCTTCAAGTTTTCAAGAGGTTTTTCGTGGGAATTCAATAAATAAGGTATGGGGATTTTATCTTTGATTCTCCTTTCAATCAAAGAGCCAAATCAAAGTGATTTCAATGTTTTTCAAAAACACTAAAAGCCCAATTTCAATTCTAAGCTTGGGTTCTTGCATAAAAGTGTTTCAAATGATGATTTATGTTAATATTTATGGTTTTAAGATCAAAATCTCCATGAACCCTTGCATATCTTGCAATCCTAATTTTGGGTCTAAAGTGGGTTATTGATTATGAGCTAATAATGTGATATTAATATGTAGATTGTTATGGGATATTGATTTATGTATTGTTCTATATTGAATTATGAGGAATTGATGGTCAATTGTGTTATATTGGATGTTGGCCTTGAATGGGTAATTGTGACCTAAGGTTTATGATGATGATGAAGTTGTGAATAGATTATTGATTCTAGTATTTTATATATATATGTTGGAGATGTTAGAATTGTGAAGTTTGATCCCTTTGAAGATGTGGAGGTGTTTACTTTATAAGCATGTTGTGATCATGGCCTTTTAGGCAAAGTTGGATGGTTGTTGTGTGAAGGTAATGTGATATGATGTGAATTTGTGTATGGTCTAAGAGCATGAAAGGTGACCTTGTGTAGCGACTTTATGTGTTATGCTTGGTTGTTGTATTCTTTGAATGACTTATAATGAAGGTGAGGTTAGGATGGACTATGTTTACCTACTCTCACACCTAGTTATGAAAGAATGTGAGAATGAATGAAAAGAATGGGAGTTAATCCTAATGAATGAAAGTTGGGTCTATTGTAAGGATAGTCTCATAAAGTACTCCTTTAAAAGAATGGGGTCCTAGATGAAAGGTTTTCTCATCTTTGAATTCAAGAGCTTCCTAAATGAATGAATGAGGGTTAGGATGGGAATTCCTTCGTGAGTTGAGATGAGAATACTTAGTAGCAATTCTTATCCCTAAATGAATGAATGAAATGAATGTCCTAACTCCGTGGCTGAGTAATGTCTAGCACCGAGAGGATATGAAGATGGGTGGATACTCCTTCCTTAGTTGAGATGTGAGTATTTACTAGCAACCCTTAATATGGGTGCCCCTCCATTAGTTGAGATGTGGGTACTTAGAAGCAATCCTTTTATCCCTTAACTATGTGCCCACATAGGACTAGCCAGTGGTCCCTACCATGTAAAGGCTAAAAGAATGACCCTACCTTAGGCAAGTGGGGATCCCTCATCCGGTAAGGGTTACTACCGGGATTCCATGTCAAGCTCCATGGTCTATGTCGGTTAAGGCTCTTCCCACACATTAATGAATGAATGAACTAGGGTCTCTTAAGGGTGTACTACTTAGGATAGGTGGTGGAATGGGACATCATCTAGACATTGCACAAGTAGACATTTAAGGGAGATCTTGGTGTGTCTTAGTAATGATAATGAAT
>JAJOOS010024887.1:0-13827 GCA_029582725.1 Solanum chiquidenum
CCGACCTCTGGAGGTCGGTATTGAATAGCGACCAAGCTTTTTTCGACCTAAGTTGGGATGTCGGTTTTAGGTCGGTATTTCAAGGAATACCGACCTCCGGAGGTCGGTATTTGTAGGTCGGTATTCACTGTTTTTTTAGTAGTGGCAACATCTTAATAAAACACAACTAAGAGAACAAAATAACCGAGTCCTCCGGAAAGCAAGGAGGCTCACCACTGACTCTGGAGTGCTCAACTGGATAAACGACGTGCTGGATGTTGATCTTGGGTACCTGCGTCTGCATCATAATAAGATGCAGGCCAACTGGCATCAGTACATTGAATGTACGAGTATGCGAGCTGGAGAACTAAACAACAACTTAAGCTTGAAGGAATACAAGAGAACACTTACCTTGGCTCTGTTCAACTCATGAATAACTGAACTCAATATATAAAGCAATAAGACACATGCAATATATAGAGCTTGTAAAACTTATTTAAAATGATGTCAAAATCATATTTATAATATCATAAAAATACCATGCTTCCTTTCAAAGTCTACTTGTACAATGCATGAATGAAGTCCCATACCCCCATCCATACTAAGCAGAACCCCTCAAGGAACCATGCAATTTTCTACTGTGGGACTTTCTCTAACCGATAACCACCACTAGGAAACTGAGTGGTGATACAACGTTTTACCTTACGTTGCCCGAGGACCATCCTATACCTTGTCGTGATATTGGACCTTACTTAACTTTAACTTAGTGGATCCGTTAGCTTAATCTTACGTGATCATCTAAAAAGTATGACCCGTTAATTCCCATGTTGGCTCATGGTTTCTATGGAGAGTTGAGTTAATATGAACTCGTGTCCCCAACTCGGTGCTCAAGACTACTCCCAAAAATACTTTAGCTCATAAGTGTTTTAAACACAAACTTCTTTATTCAGTTTGACATACTTACTCCAAACTACCCTCTTAAAAGAGGTAATTGCTCTTGAAAACTCTTTCAAAAAGAACATATCAAAAACATATTTTCAATATGATCATTGATGACTCGGGATATTCATACTGCTTAAACATTGATGGTATATCGAGAGACCATATTGTTTAAACATTGATGGCATACTCGATTTGTCATACTAATCATGTTTTAGAAACTCTTTCGCAAAACTCATCTTTTTCTTAAAGGAGATGGTACTCAAACTGCTCAAACCTCTTTTGGAAATCTCAGTTTCCTCTCATCTTAAATGTGAAAACATTTATAAACTTCTCTGGGAATACTTAGTTCCCTAATAACTTTTGAGAAATGAACTTAACTCTATGCTCTTTGCTCAACTTTAAACTCTTGACTTAACTTGAAACTCTAAACTCTTTACTCAACTTGAAACTCTAAACTCTTCTTGAAACTTGGAACTCTATGCCCTTTACTGGGCTAGAAACTTGAGTCTTAAAATGAAGTTAAAACGTTCAATAAAGACTTTTGAACAACTTTGAAAACTTGATTGACATACTTCTTAACTTCACTTGACTTTGATCCTAACTCGCCTTGAATTGAATTATGGATTTAAGGTATAAGGCCACATGTTTATGGATGATTTCTTGACGTTTAGACGTACTTTGGAGTGTTGGAAACAACTATGAAACATAGGTACAATACCATAGAACATGCATGAACAAGTATGAAAAGAAAGGGGAAGCTTGATGTCCTTGGCGCTCTGCAAGGTGCGGAGCGCCAGACCTCGAAGTTCAGAAGGCCTAATGGGGCGCGCTGGCAGGCGCGGCGCCCCAAGGGCAAAAGTTCAGAAAACCCTTTGTGGCGCGACGCGCCACCCTTTTTCCCCGAAAATTCGACTTTTCTCCTTCTTTTCTCCAACTCTAAACCTCCTTAACATCAATGGTTCCAAGTCCAAACACTAAGAATCCTAAGACCCTCAACATACAATAGATTTCAACTCAAAACACAACCAGAAACATACACCAAACCAACAAGAACTTCAACCCATCACAACTACAACTCAACACAACCAACAACTTTAACAACACAACCAATCTTTTCTTTTGGAAATAAAAAGAGTTTGGTGTGTGGGGGAAAGAACCAACCCCACACTATGAACTCAAATACCTAGTAGGGATCACCCCCGACGAAATCCACGACGATCTTTGACGAACCTTGTTCTTCTTCTCCTTCTCCTCTTCTCTCTCAAGCCCTAACCCTCACTCTTCACTCTTTTAAAATGGTAAAAACTGATCAAAAATCAGTCTAACACACTAATATATCCCAAAAAGAAATGGCTAGGGAAAAGACCAAAATGCCCTTAAAATTTCCGGCTGACTTCCCTGTGCCAACTGCCCAACTTCCAAAGGGCATACCTCACTCATAAGAACTCGGAATCGAGCAAACTCAACGGCGTTGGAAAGATCATTCCACGGGCTTCACAAACATAACTGGAAATACACCTAAATCATTCTTATCTAGGAGTTATGACTGCTCAAAGTTGGCCAAAAACTCTTTTTTTTTTTTCCACACTTGACTAATTTTCCAGATTTTCAAATTCTTTCCAAAAATGATAAAATTCCAATTTTTAAGCCTCTTCATCGTTATTTCAAATTTCCGGATGTTACAATACGTGTATGGATCAAGAGGTTGGATCTTTCATGATTTAAATTTTGAAATTTGGGGGTATGGATCCGAGCGTGGGGATTCAACTAAAAATAATTTAAATATCTAAAAACAGAGTTATATGTTTAAATTATGAGACATTAAGTGGAAAGCCAACAAGGTATATTTCTCAGGAGAAAATATTGATCAGGAAGAAGAGAATCAGAGATATTAGGAAAGGATGCATATTAATTTTGCGTTATCTTTTTTTATATGCATATTAATTTATGTGTTTCTCAAGTTTGACACTTTTTTTTTTCTGAATTTCCTTGGGAATAGTGATTAGACGAAGATAAGTTAGAGCGGAGTTGCTTTCTTGTTCTGTAATGCAGAGTAGCTATAGTCTTATTTGTGATCGGAATGAGCACATTCACTTTAATGTTGGAGTTCAAGCTTTTAGGTTCCATAAAATATATAGATGTAAAAAACTATGCTAGCTATATTTATATGTTGATAGATACCCGAATCTCTTTTAAGTGCAGTATAACACTCACATCATTTTCTTGATCTGTTACTATTATTTAACATCTGAACATTAAGCCGTTGTTCCTGTTTCCCTGCTGACCGTTAGAGTGAGTGCACTTTACATAAAATAAAGTAAACGCTCTAAGCTCCGCCCGCTCCTTTGACTGATGTTCCCATCGGATCTCAGGTTCTCTATTGCTCAATGATATTCCACGTTCAAGACAATTGGCTGAATCCCGTGAAACCATTTCATAAAAGTTCATTGATGATAAAGCGAGACTGAGTAATACAGCTCCTACTTTCGGCTGGAATGAATTCTTCCAAAGTAAGTGAAATTCTCCGGTACTCCATGTTTCATCTTAGCATCTATGTTTCATAAAAGCATAGATATGAAAGTTTTCTTATTTCTATGCTTCTATTGACTACTTTTTCTGATATATGACATTGAATTTTAACTTACATTGAAATAATTGGAAGTTGTTAGACAATGCACTGTTGTTGTATATAACTTCTTACACTTTTCGTTTATTGTTGTAATATCTAGATTGGCTTGTCATATTTCATCTGCGGTATTGTAAGTCCATTATTTATCACATTCATTTTGGAAGTGAATCTTCTGTGTAACATCGTTTGAAACTAGCACGTATTTATATATGATAAAAGGGCGTGCAAAGTCTAATACGAACAAATATATGTAGAGCATCACAAAAGAGAAGCACCAAACTTAATATTTGATCTAACAAAAAAGCCAGTTCCTAGTTTGTTTACTCTGATCCAACAGCTTCAAGAGTAAGCAAAAGAGGATCTGCTAACTATACTGATGATCAAAAATAAAATCTACACAAATCCATAAGACATATCATGAGTAGAGTCATTGTATATGAAAGGGTACTCATCTATAGGCTGCACTGTCGAACTTGAACCAATTCCATTCTCCATAAGTTGCATTGTCAAACTTGAACCAACCCCATTATTCCCCATAGGCTGCATTGTCGAACTTGAACCAACTCCATTATTCTCCATAGGATGCATTGTTGAACTTGAACCAAATTCATCATTTGCCAACCAGTTTTCAGCCTCATTCATCAGAGAATAATTTGCATTGCAAAATTGATAATCCTCGATAGTAAGAACCCTATTATCCATCGCTACTCCCATCGAATTCACACTACTAATTGGAATATTTGATTGAAAGAAATTGTTGTAATTGGTGAAAGAATTCAGATTAGGAATAGGCCACAGAGTAGTTTGGTTCATCAAGTTGTTGTCCCATATTTGTTGATGAGAAAGTGAGGAACTTCCAATATTTGAATCTTGATCATTCATGCTCTTCAACAATTCGACTTTTCCTTTTGCATTCTCCATCCTATTCTCAAGAACCCCAGCAAGATTTTGTAATTCTTTTTGAGATAAATAGTCAAATCTTGAATCCCAAGTAGGATACTTTTCTACTTTGATCTCATCAGCCTTTTTCTTTTCCTCATCTTCGAAATAGTCAAATCTTGAATCCCAAGTGGGATCCTTTTCTACTTTGATCTCAGCCTTTTTCTTTTGATCATCTTCGAAATAGTTGGACAAGGTCTTGCCCCTTTTGGTTCGGCCTTGGAATGGTTGGTTTTTGTAGAGATATATTAGCTCTTTAACTTCATTTGGATCATTCGGCCAGATTTGATCATGTTGACAAGTAGTATTTCCTTCATATATGATCATGCATGATTTGATGTCGCAAAGTATTGAGAGTTCTGAAATTTTCTTGACCAAGCCAGCCTTTCGTGTCACTAAAGTTTTCATCCTCTTCTTGTGATCTTGAATTAGTTCCACTTTGATTTTTGATCTTCCCATTTTTTCTACAAGAAAAAAGAAAGCAGGCACTGTGTTATATATATAATGAAAAGAAAGTTATGTTTCATTCCTCTTTAATTCATAAAACTTCAAGAATAACAGATGAATCAAAGCTTCAAAATTAACTAATGTGATTTAGTTGTATGAGAATAGCAATGAAATATGGAAAAGAAATTTTTTTTTACCAGGAGTGAATAACTTGTTGTACAAGTGTGTTCTCTTTGAGACGGCTGTTGCTATAATTACTATATATATATAAGAAGTTTGACGCGTCGTTGCCTGTTTTTAGAAACTATACTAATTATTTATAACAATATTTGTCCTTCCACCACTTTTCTACCCTATTTTATAGGAATTACTCAGTTTATAAAAATATTTAGTAGTATTATTTGATTTTGTGTGTGAGGTACTTGGCCCATTGATTTGAAGTTAAATTTTAATTTGGCTTTCTTAAGTTATTATTTTTTTTCCTCATAAATATAGAAATCTCAGAATTTGAAGAAATTATCAAAATTTCTTCCACTCCTATACAATTTTACAAAATGACAAAAACATAATTAATAATAATGCATCAAAATATCCTAAGTTGTTGAATTAACAATCACATATTTTCATGTTTATTTATTAGTATATATTTGACTATGGATGGTTTCGGAAGAGGTAGAGGTAGACCGAAAAAATATTGATGAAAAATGATTAAACAGAACATGCATGTCGCAATTTCAACTAACCGATATGACCTTGGACATGAGGGTATGAGAGGACATGGATTAGGCTAGAGGTAGCCGTGTGTTGTCTTGTTGTCTATTCATGTTAGCACTCGTAGTATTGCTTTTGTAGTTTCTTGTCCTTTTAATTTTATTACTATATGTTGATAATTCATAGTACCTTTATTCTTTGTATTATTGTATTGTAGTTTTGGTTATGTTAATATTTGTTGTTTTTGTTATTAGCTAATGTTTCTGGTACTTTTGTTACTTCTTTTGCTGAAATGCTTTGGACTATTCGTTCTTGAGCAGAAGGTTTACCGAAAATAACCTCTCTATCTGTGAGAGAGAGGTGAGGTCAGCATACACTCTATCCTATCTAAACTCCACTTTGTGGGATTACACTTGACAAGTTATTGTTTTTTTATGAAATGCGAACGAAAATTTTCAATATCAAATAATTTGAAATTTCAAATTCTCCAAGAAGTAGGATTTTAACTTCCTAGTTGTGATTTTATTTTTAAAAATGTAAGAAATTTAACTCATAAGTTTTTTTTTTTTTTGCTAATTACTACTACTATTGTTGATTTATTTTTATTTTTTTTATAAAATTGTGTACTTAGAAGTTTATATTAGTATGTAATTTTAAACATTTATTTCTAAAAGAATCATGAAGATAAGTCATTTATTAATGCACCGTCCTAAAATATTTAGTTATTTTATTTATGAACTATACTTTGCTCATTTTTAGTAAAGACGTGAAAAATTAGGATGTTTTCTAAAATGAAACCAAGACAGTCATACCCCGTGAAAACGTGAAAACGAGAATTTTGTTTTCTAGAATGACAACCAAGGGATGTCGTACCCAAAATTTTGTTCTCTAAAATGCAATCACTATGGAGGCATAACAAAGAAAAAAAAAGGGTTTTATTTTCTAAAATGGCAACCATGGGATGTGATACATGTAACACCTCGGAAGTGCATACCTCAAATAAACCAGGAAAGACGCAGAAAGTTTGTTAAAGTCTGCAGAAAGTAACTTTTACGAAAGGCATTTATGGCCTGTACAAAGTTTCATGGACCGAAGATACCACCCATAGGATGGACTTCTGAGGTTGACTTTTGTCAAGACCCAAAAGTCGAGGTCATGATGATGCATCTCTCGAGAACCTTTAAAATGATGTGTAAGCCGAAAGAAATAACCCATACGAGACATTCAAAGGGAGGTAAGGCCACAACCTATAAGAATCAACAAAGAGGTTTCTAAAACCGGTTAGCATAAGTATAAAGAGCATCTAGTACATTTCTAGATTCTGAAATACATCTCAAGTCTTCGAAAGAAAATTAAAGGCTGTAAATGAAAGATGAAGGCCAATGACCATCTGAAAAATAGGATCTCACCATAACTCCGAATGAGAAGAAATCGCTAGATCTGATCATCCGCTAAAGAAATAAACTATAAAACGCTTCCACCTGCATACAAAAAGCCACATTCCAACATCGGTGCCGCCAATTTATATAATAACGACGCGAATAAAGTAAACACAAAAGGGTACATATAATACTCAAATCAACATATAAGTAAGTTACACAACACAACAAAGCTGACCTACAATGCAATGAGATGATGGAATGATGTTGTGGAACCAAAATAAAGTTGTCGCACAACATGTCGTATACACCTTGTGGAGCTTTAGCTGCCAGAAAAAGACCGATGAGGGACTCACAGTCCATATACCAATCTCTTAATATCAATATCTCATCAACTTGCCATCTAGCTCGTGGTCAAGGATATAAGTAATGTGTCACATTTTCTTTCTCAAAAAGGTAGTATTCCTCCACTTTCTCATATTTCCATGAACAATGATATGTTGCATGAGGATGAATGCATCATAACACATACAACACAAAGGTATAATTATTTCATCAAGGATTTCAAATAATATGATCAAGTTCTCAAACTCAATAAGTCATGAAACACGTCCTTAAATGACAGGGATAGTGGAGGAATCCATTTGGAATCAATCTTTACCACTTAGAAAACATTTCTTTCATTTGAAGGTGTTCAAAATCAACTCAAGTTCCTAACTCAAGCATCTCAATGCCAATTATAAAGATAAGCCACACAACCCCTTTGAAATCAATCTTTACCACTTAGTTTTAACTCGATTTGTTGCTCCTTTTGCCTAATGTGACAATTTTCACATTTCGCGATAAAAACTCAAGCAAAAATTATCAACATTACGCCATACTTTCTAGATCAATCCTATAAATCATTCCTGAACTCCTAGAAATCAAGGGAAAAAATTCTAATATCTAGAATTAAAATTACATCTTTAAATCGTTACACGTTTATGCTCAAAACAATGTCAAAATATCAAAAATGTTCAAAACTCATATGAAGCTCATTGCAATAAAATAAAATAAAATACATTTAAACATCAGTGAAGATTTCTTCCAACAATCAATTTTTCTTTTGGACCTTGCATATTTGCAAAAAGTGGAGACAGGGTATGTTCGTTATACCCTTCATGACTCGTTTAGGAATAACCAATTCATGGGGCGGTTGGAGTATCACAGGGGGGACTATAACGAATCCAGGTATTTGGAGTTACGAAGGTGTAGCGGGAGCACATATTGTGTTTTCTGGCTTATTCTTTTTGGCAGTTATCTGACATTGGGTGTATTGGGATCTAGAAATATTTTGTGTTGAACGTACAGAAAAAACAAATAATATTATTTTTAATGAAGCTTTACAGTAAAGTTAAAATTCATCATACAGACCTATCAGAACCTTTAAATTATGAATTCTAGTTCATTTACCAAATTATTGGCTTTGATTTAACTCTATGAATTTAAGGTCACTTGTTCATGTTTAAATGCACCAAAACAATTCTGAATCCCTTAGGACCCATCTGTGATAGTGATTAGTGACCCATATTTGCAATTTATAGAATACATCTTAAATTTATAAAAAATCTCATTTAGGAGTAAAGGGTCCTAATACTAAAAATGATCGAACATACCTCCTCATTAATTTGCCTATATTTCAAAATAAGAAAGACATACTAACTTGAAATTTAAAAGGAAAATATAATTAAAAAGATGATAAATTTTGAAAGCATTTTCTTTCCATAAACTAGTTGTCAATCTAGATAATATATTGAGTATGTTAATTAAAATTATTATTATGCTAAGTTTTAAAAATATAAATATATTGGCATATTGTAATTAATACTTAGTTACTTACCTTTATTTTGTACAATCTGGAGTCTAGACAATAATTTAATTTAGATTTTTATTTTTTATTTTTAAAAAGGAAAACTGTAATAAATCAAACTCATTAAATAGCTTAGGTAGCTTCCAAATAATAAACATGTTATTATTCATACTCTTCCAGAGATGGCAAAATGTATATTGGCTTTGATTATTCTGATTTGCTTAATTCTTTGCAGTTTCAATCAGATAGGAAATTCTTTGGAAGTCAAAAAACAAAATATTTCCAATGATTTGATGAATAATGATATGCCTGAATGTCAAGATGATGATTAATGTGTACCCTTCTGCAAAAATTTAGGCGGCTTGCTAAGTTGTGGATGTACTATCGGCCTAAAATGTCGTTGTTACTATCTCCCACCACCACCTAAAGCTTGTGTATGATGCCTACTTGAATGATTTTATTTGAGTAAAATGCAGATTTATATATCTTTTAATAAATTTTAATGATTTTAATTTGTGAATATTTACTTTCTTTCTTTCTTACTACCCAATTGGGTTCATCTCAATCCATTCAAACCTTGACCCATTTAAAAATGATTTTTAATTGAGCTTAATTTAATCTCCAATTTCAACTCGTTTTAAGATTCTTTATTTGTATTATTGTAACGTATGTTTCCATATTTGAAGGTTTAGATTACTATCTATTTTTTTTATATCCTTTATGATTCATCTATCCATCTGTAACATTTTTTAAAATTTATTTTCCTGAATTGAAATTCAAATTGTGATTATAAAAGATAAATAACAATATATATTAAAATTATTGAGATTAAGCGATGGATCATGACCCAATGAATTTGAGTCCAAAGTAAATTTGGCCATTTTTTAGTCCATGTGAGCCCCTTTGTGAGCATGAATTGCTTTTGCCACAAGATAAGTTATTTGGTGTACAATTTTGCACATTCCATTATTAGAGATGTTTAGTTGATGATAAATGTGGAATGAGAGAGATGTGATCCCCAATCGTACTCTCACCATTTCTAAGAGAAGCAAAGAATTCACTTACAACTTCTTCCTCAAGATATGTCATAGATAGTAAACAATTAGCTCTGTTACAATCCATTTTTTTAAGTGCAGTATAATACTCACACCATTTTCTTGATCTGTTGTTCGCATCGGATCTCAGGTTTTCTATTGCATTATATTGTAAGTCCATTATATATCACATTCATTTTGGAAGTGAATCTTCTGTGTAACATCGTTTGAAACTAGCACGTATTTATATATATATATGCCTTGATTTGCTTTCCTACATCTCTTCCTAATGACACTATGAGAAAGGGCGTGCAAAGTCTAATATGAACTGACGAAGTATTCTTATTATATATAACTAATATGTATCATCACAAAAGAGAAGCACCAAAGTTAATATTACAAGCCACATACATTTGATCTAACAAAAAACCAGTTCCTAATTTGTTTACTCCAACAGTTTCAAAAGTAAACAAAAGAGGAACTGCTAACTATACTGATGATCATAAATAAAATCTACACAAATCCATAAGACATATCATGAGTAGAGTCATTGTATATGAAAGGTTACTCATCCATAGGTTGAATTGTCGAACTTGAACCAATCTCATTATTCCCCATAGGCTGCATTGTTGAACTTGAAGCAATTCCATTATTCGCCATAGGCTGCATTGTTGAACTTGAAGCAATATCCCGAGTAGAGTCATTGTTTATGAAAGGGTACTGATACATAGGCTGCATTGTCAAACTTGAACCAATATCATGAGTAGAGTCATTGTACATGAAAGGGTACTGATACATAAGCTGCAAAGTCGAACTTGAACCAATTCCATTATTCCCCATAAGTTGCATTGTCAAACTTGAACCAATTTCATCATTTGCCAACCATTTTTCGGACTCAATCATTGAATTCACACCGATAATTAGAATATTTGATTGAAAGAAATTGTTGTAATGAGTGAAACAATTCACAGTAGAAATAGGCCACAGAGATGTTTGGTTCATCAAGTTGTTGTCGTTCATGAGCTCAGGGAAGTCCCATATTTGTTGATGAGAAAGTGAGGAACTTCCAATATGAACATTCATGCTCTTCAACAATTCGATTTTTCCTTTTGCATTCTCCATCCTATTCTCAAGAACCCCCAGCAAGATTTTGTAATTCTTTTAGAGATAAATAGTCAAATCTTGAATCCCAAGTGGGAAGATACTTTTCTACTTTGATCTCAGCCTTTTTCTTTTCATCATTTTTGAAATAGTGAAATCTTGAATCCCAAGTGGGAAGATCCTTTTCTACTTTGATCTCAACCCTTTTCTTTTGATCATCTTCGAAATAGTTGGACAAGGTCTTACCCCTTTTGCTTCGTCCTTGGACTGGTTGGTTTCTGTAGAGATTTATTAGCTCTTTGACTTCATTTGGATCATTCGGCTAGATTTGATGATGTTGACAATTAGTATTTCTGTTATATTCTAGTGTTTTGATGATCCTCACAAATGCAGGGACCTGGTCCTTGGCAGAGTACTTCCGTCTAGTTTCAAAGTGGTGCACAACTGTAATGCTATCTTTACAGCTGTCTTGTCAAGTTAGTTGGTGAGATGTGCAGCGTACTTCACCAATAGAAAGGGCAGACGAATTTGTTTATTTAAGTGGTCAAAACCCGTGTTGGTAACTGATATATACAACAATAAATAAACAACATTATTCATTTAAGAAGAGAGAAAGCTAGCAAGTCTTTTTCAAGAACTCAAGCAGCAAAGAACGCAGCAAGGGACTTGGTCCCGGAAAGTCTGCGTACGAGAAAAGGATGAAAGGACAACTGTCAAAAGGTTGCCAACACTGATGTAGTTGGTGCACAGCCTTTCATGACAGCAGGCTTTCAACCAATGGCCTTGTCTCAAGAGTTTGTGTCCATTTTGATATAGTCTCTTCTCCAAAGCACAAACTCAAGATTTGGCAAACAAAACTTGGATTTTCTCTGAAAATTCATAAGCTTGAAAAGAAGGTCATCTTCAAGGAAGAACAATACTCATGCTCAACAAAAGGATCTGATAGAGGGCTGAAGCATTTTTGTTGAGTTTGAGTTTTTTATCTATCATTTTATAAGTTTTTGCAACTTGAAAACTCTCAAGAACTCTTGCAAAGGCTAGCTCTCAAGAAGTATCATCCTCAAGAGCAACAGGGACATGATAGAGCTGGAAGCTGTCTAGTTGTCATAGGATCATATCTTTCGTACTCACATTGTAAATATGTTCGTAATAAAGGACTCAAATCTTGTGTTTGTTTGTAAAAGTCTAAATCAGGTAAGGCTAACTAATTTAGTGGGCAACATTGTTTGTTGCTTAGTCAAATTCTAAGTCATCTAGGAGTTAGTTGATTTAGTTTGGGCAGTGTGGTAACTGCTTAGTTGAATTCTAAGTTGTCTAGTGGTGATAGCTTAGTGGGCAGTGTGGTGTCTGCTTAGGCTCAATAATTAATAGAGTTATTACTTAGTTGTGAGATTAATAACTTCTTCTCACTTTGGCTATAGCTGTGTTTCACTTTTGCTTGAAGAGATTAGTGGAAACAGTTGAAAATCATGTGAGACAGGTCATGGTTTTTACTCTCTTGAGCAAGGAGGTTTCCACGTAAACTGCTTGTGGTGTGTTCTCTTTATTATTTAATCTTCATTATTGTTATTGGTAAGTCAAGGGACCTGGTCTGTTGACTGATAGTGGACGCACATATTCTATCAGTTGGTATCAGAGTGGGTGCTCTCTAGCTGGTTAACACCAAGAGAGATTCCTGTGGAAAGATGGTTGCTTCACTGAACATAAATCAAGAAGCATCAAAGAAGGAGTTGAAGAAAGACAAGTCTCTAGCTCTCAAGTTGACATCTGGTGAAACTTCTGATGAAGATGAGGACATTACATACCTCACGAGAAGGTTTCAAAAAATAGTGAGGAAACATAGAGGTTTACGAAAGGCAGAAAACTCAAACAGAACTGCAAATGCAAACTACCTATACCACAAGTGTGGAAAGCCATGGCATTAGGTCGAACACAAAGACTACCCAAGGCCTGGAGGAGATAAATATAAGAGAAGGGACCCGATCCCTGATAATAAAGGGAGAAAAGTTGCAGCTGACTATGTCTTGAAGAAAGTACTTATTGTTTTGGGTTATTCCTCAAGTGAATCAGGGGAGTCAGAACATCATGAAGATGCATCAATGATCGTTGTTAAAGATGATGAAGATGGATTTGATGCCATATTTGCCTTCATGGCAAAATCTGATGATGAAAAAGCTGAGAAAGAGGTAACCCTTTATGACTTTAAACAAAACTTGAATGTGTACTCTGTTAGAAAGTTTAGGAATCTGATTGTTGTGTTGATTGACTTTATTATTGAGTCAAGAACTGAAAAGGACTTGATGAACAACAGTCTAGACATTTTTCATGAAGAAAAATTAGTGTTGGTTGACCACATGTCTATTGTGGAGGAACAATTGACAGTTCTGGAGACAGAAAATCTATAACTCAAAGAAAAAACTAAAAACGCTGAGTGAAAAAAGTGGCAGAGGAAAGGAAGAGGCTAGCAGCTTGCAAATTGAGCTAGAAGCTAGCTTGAATACTGCTGAGACCAGACTTGCATTGGCCTTGGAGAGAAATAATCAGATGGAGAGGGACCTGGTCCGACTTAGAGAGAAGAACTAGAAAAATCTATGAGATGGGCAAGTTCTTTTAAGCTAATAGAGTATTACTGTAACGACTCAGAAAATGATAGAGTGAAACTAGAGCCTCATATGTGATTTTGGAGTCGAGAACTTAATGAAATGATTATATTTGAATTTGACCCAAAAAGTTCTTAAAAATGTGCTTCGAAAGTTACCGGAAACTTGTTTAGCTGTATATAAAAAAATCTGTTTCGTTTTTCGAAAATCCGACTTC
>JAJOOS010024888.1:0-16075 GCA_029582725.1 Solanum chiquidenum
CTTTAAGAGGGGTTGTGGTGAGGTTCTCTTATGTTATGAAGACTTATGAATTATGCACGTACGATATGTATGGTTGTTAAGGTTGATTTTACTTGCTACAAGTTATGAATATGAATGTTTCCTTGTATATAAGTATTGGCTATGAATTAGGTTAAGGTGTGATATGTATGATGTTGGTGACCTAGAAGTGGTACTTAGCATTTGGTAGGGTTATGGGATCTTGCCTTTGAATTGCACTAGTATAGCTTTGGGGTTGGTTATGATATGGTTTGACATATGTTTCTTCAGAAATTTGTATGATGGCTTTTAAACTTGATAAATGCATGGTTTCAACTAAATATCCCTTTTATGCATTTTTTAAGGATTTTTATGCATGACTTCCATACTTAGTACTTTTGTGCTAACCCATATTCTACATTTTCTTATAAGTGTAGGTTCCGGGCATTGAGTTGTATTTCCTTCATTTGAGCAAGGCTTGGATTGGCTCTCCCCAAGCTTTGTGAGTCCTCAAGTTCGAGGACGTATTGTTCATTTTTAGTTCCTATCTTACATTTCTTTTAAAGACTATATTGTAAAGGGTTGCGACCCTTATTGACATTCTATTGTAGTAGATAGTTCATTGAGATGGTGTCTAGACTCCTACTTTTGATATTAATGAAACGACTTCTATTGTATAGGTTTTAAATTCCGCATCATTTATATTGCTTATGTTATGATTATGCTAAGGGCTTGTATAAGACCCGTTCGGGGTTGAGTACACCGTGTTACATCAAGGGGGTAACCCCGGGTCATGACAGAGATGGATGGCACCGAATGGCCAAAACCGATCAACTCAGATGTTGTCAAGAGATATTATGCGTGAAGGCTCAGTTTGTATTTCTATTATTTCCTTGTAATCGTTCTATTTGCTTGTAATCACTTTGTTTAGAATTTATCCCTTTGAAATGAACTACGTCTGACCTGAATTCTCAAGAATGAGATACGTAGGCGGCCTATGTCGGCCTCGATCACCCCCTTCTATCCCTTTTATTTTTCTTCTTATGTACCTAAACTACGTTCGACCTGAATTCTCAAGAATGAGATACGTAGGCGACCTATGTCGGCCTCGGTCGTTTCCTTATAAAAATTTCCTATTTCTGTTAATATTTGAAGGGGAACTACGTTTGACCTGATTCGTGCCTCAACGGGATATGTAGACGCCACAACGACTCGGTCATATCTCCCGTAAGATTTCTATTTTTCCTTTACAATAGAAACTGGGACAGAATTATTGAGAGAGAAGAGGATCTCTCCAACAAGTCAAGACTGGAGTTACTTTGAGATTTGCAACTAGGACAGAATTTTTGAGAAGCTCTCAAAGATTTCGTGATTTGCTCACCAACAGTTCAAGATACGCCAAGACAGTTAACTGGGATAGAAATTTTTTAGGATGACCTCAAAAATTTTGATAGGATTCATCGGAGGTGTAGAACAACTTTGAATACTTCCCAGGAAATAATCGGATAAACATCAAGCCATCAACTTCAAAGACGTTCGCTAAAGCTTGACGTAACATGACACTTGGCAGTAACCTTTTCCAAATATTACTTTTTGAAAACCTATTTTTCTTAAAACTTTTCTTTCGTGTTTCAATTATTTTGCATAAAAAAAATTGCCTTATCTATCAAGAAGCGGGAGATCAGAGAAATCAACCGGAGATAGCCAAACAAGGAGCAGACTACCAAAGGAATCGACACAGATCAACTCACTTTAAATTAACAATTTTTCTGTGGATGAAGGAAAATGTTTAATTCTTCTTATTCCAAAGAATTGGGAATATGAGTAGCATTATTTCATCCAAACCCTCAGCAAGGCGAGGTCCACGATGAACATTACAACTATGTTCAGAGATGGAACAAATAAAAATCCCGAAGAAAGCAATTTTACTATTTTCCATCAACTAAAGATACCTAGAGGACGTTATCTGCATCATATTATCAGATATGATAATATTACTACCCCAAGAGTCATTTATATCATACAGTCGAATGAGATGATACCATTACTCTGAGGGTTATTTTTATTTGTATCGTCGATTAAGATGATACCGCCACCTAAAAGATACCCAGAAGATCACCTATGTTGCTCGGTGAAGCATTATCTTCATTTGGTACCAGGGATGCATCATCAAAAGATTCATACATCACAAGAGAAAGGAATCATGCATCACAAAAGAAAGAGTCATGCATCACAAGAGAAAGAAGTCATACATCGCAAGAGAAAGGAGTCATGTATCGCAATAGAAAGAGTCATGCATCGCAAAGAAAAGAGTCATGCATCGCAGAGAAAAGAGTCATGCATCACAAGAGAAGGAAGTCATGCATCGCAATAGAAAGAGTCATGCATCGCAAGAGAAAGAGTCATGCAACATAAGAGAAAGAGTCATGCATCGCAAGAGAAAAGAGTCATGCATCGCAATAGAAGGAAGTCATGCATCGCAAGTTAAAGAGTCATACATCGCAAGAGAAAGAAGTCATGCATCGCGAGAGAAAGGATTCATGCATCGCAAGAGAAGGAAGTCATGCATCGCAAGAGAAAGATTCAAGCATCGCAGAGAATAAGTCATGCATCGCAAGAGGAAGATTCATGCATCACAAGAAAATTAACGTCGGCTGCATCATTTTCATTCGCAAGAACAATATCAAGAGAACCATCAACAATGACGTCAAGAGAACTATCAACATATTACATCAGCCTATTTTATTACTTCGACATCAAAAGAGTACATTGAAGATTATAGTGCAAATATGAAACACAAACTTTATTTGCTTTACGTCAAACCTGATGAATTTGATGTCAAATGTTCAAGGAGAAACATCAAGTGTCAACATGGTAAATGACACTATCTCCCCATTTGAATTGCATTTTTATGCTAATAAGTTTTTTCTCAGTCTTGTCGAGAGCATCCGAGAGAATGAATTCTCAAAACAAACCACAGGTGCGGACGACATAAAAAACGATGCAACACAACGTGGAACTTTTTCTTAGCAGCGAACTGGGACATAGTCTGAAAAGGAGTACCAAAATCTTAGGATGCGAGCTGAGGAGCGTCTTCCACCATAATCAAACCACACCCCTATCAGAAGGCATGTGAGTTTTTCTTTAGGTTTATCGGTTTTAGTTTTGCATCTGGAACATCTGATTTTCACCAGGAGCACTTTTCTAATCCAAGGGACAATGCTCCAAGAGCTTTGAAAATTAAGTCCGTGCAAATCCTTAATTATGGGTGTGAAGCATGCCACATTCATTGCTAAGAGGTTGCAAGCCTTCTTTTCATACTCGACTTACTTTGTCGCTTTTTCAGAACCAAAGGTTACCTTGCATAATAGATTTCCTTTTCAATCGATTGAGTCAAACTACAGGCAGCCTGATTCCCTAAGTTGAGGGATATGTAGGCAGGATCAGTGTTGAAAACTTGGTTGTATTCCGATATTCACTCTTAAATCTTATTCTCGAGCATTTCGGTGCCTTCATAATTTGATATCGGGATGACTTTTGAGTTCTTTCAAAATTGTGCGTGAAATCAAGCATATCGAACTACAAGTGGCTTAAATTCTCATATAGACTGAGATATCCATAATTTCTAAAGTCCGTACCAAATCCCTTTTCCAAAGAATGAAGATGTGGTCGGTCAAAATTGGATTCGTCAGTTTCATTTTCCTCAAATTTCTTTCATCAATCCAAGTCAAACGAGGGACAGTTGTTGACACCCAATTTTGACCCTTCCCGATAATAATTAATTTCCAAGTTTCTTGAGTTCAAAAGATTTAGAATAATTAGTTTTTAAAAATTCAAATAGTTTCAAGGTTATTTTAGGTAACTTTCGTCGATTTTTATAGTGTTTTGAATAATAAATATAATTCATATAGTTATATACGTAATTAGTATATTCTATAAATATTTGAAAAAACATATCAAAAAGATTTTGTTTTATTAATTTAATTTAGTTTAAATCATAATTGCAATTTTGAATTAATTAGTTTGTAATTAAATTAATTATTTTTAATTAAGTTAATTATTTTATTTCGTTAAGATTAGGAAGCTCATTAATTGATACTAATTCATCTTGTTTTGTAGTTAGCCGAATTCGCCAATTTAATTCAACTTGGCTAATATTTCAACTTAAATCGGTTACAATTGTATTTCAATGGTTATGTTGTAATTGCAAATATAGTCATTCCCTATATTAGCCTTCAAGTCTTTAAGACCCAGAGATTGGACCTTTTAATCACCCCAAGTAACGCTTTCAACAGCCCATCCCACCTTTTCCCATTCTAATTCCAATTTTCTAGCCGGCCCAATGACCCAAATTCCAAACGTTCCAATTCAAACCAGCAGCCCAATCTCTTTGACGCGGGCCAATCCCTGCTCAAAAGAGAACCCAGAACATCAGCATAGCAGCGATTAAACAACAAGAGAAACCCAAAAATGACGTGAATAACAGAGGAAACCACGCGACATTAACAGCAGCTCAAAGCAGCAACACACGCAGCAATGCATGAACGACCCCAAGCGACCCTGTACGCGCCCATCTTCCTCACACGACAACAACTGGCGACATCAAACGAGTCTCCATCAGTGAATACACGACATCAATGAATGATTACAGCTAAACGACAACAACAACGACTACATACGGAGCAATTCTAGACGATATCAATACACGGCGTCAAGTAGACGGAAAGCGAATAACCTTTCCGCATCATCTCCATCGCCAGTTCATTCCTGCAGCAGGGCAGAGCCGCCTACAATTTTTGTCCTTCTAGTCGCGATTAGCGTCCTTCGCTCGCGTGGATGGGCGCCAAGTCGAGCTTCAAGGACAAATTGTCCATCAAGACCACCCACGTCCATTCTAACTTTTTGGATTTTGGCTGGAAATTCAAATTTCTTCGTACAAACAACAACTTTTCCTCTTCCTTAGAAAGGAATTTCAAATTTGGGTTGAATTCAGATTTATGATTTTGCCCCAAGCTTCTCCGAAAATTCACCCACTTTTTCCCATCAGTGAACCGTAGAATCTCCTTCTATAAATACCTACTCTTTCTCCATTGTTAGAGGTTGGATTTTTGAGCAAAAAAAATATACCTGGAGAACTCAAGCAAAAAATAGTACAAATATATACGAAACACATTCGAAATAGATAAGAGATGAGTGCGGTCATAGTGTGGTTTCCTTGATCGTACATAGGAGTCCTCGTGATCTCATTTTGGTGGTGGAATTTTCTTCGTGTCTAGATCATTTTGCTCATTTCGCTGCCCCCATAAAGGTACTTTTTTTTTATCTTCGTTCGCTTTACTTTAGTTGACATTTGTTTTGAGAGATGAAGTTCTCTGTTGATTATTTTCTCTTTTTCATGAATTTTTGTTTTATTCTTTGGGTTTATTACAGATGTTTAGTCACGAACTGTTGGTTTTGAGTTAAGTGTGTCTTAGTTGTTTGAAGCATAAAAAATATTTCTTGTATTTGTGGTTGTTTTGCGTGTGAGTGTTAGGCAGAATCTTAACAACTGGTTGATATAGAGGTTATATGTTGTATCATTTATCGTTGGTTGGATATAGTAGATGTTTAGCATCTATTCAACTGTTATGTGTTCGTTTGCCTGCGTGTTTCTCCATGCTTAAAGCTGCTAGCAGATCATATAGGCGAGTCCTATTTCAGCTTTGTCTTTGTCTAAATCTAGTCGTATTTCTTTAATTTGTTTGAAGCTCATTTTTCTCATTTTCCTCCCAGTTCGGAATCCTGAACGCTTGAACATGTTAAATCTTTTATTTTCTTAATAATCTTATTTCTTCTCTTCTTTGATTTGATGTCAGGGTGATCGTAGCCTTAGAAAATTCGTTTTGAATATCTGATCTTGTTTGTCAAAAATAAAGCATGTTCCTCACTCTCTTCCCCATTTTAATGAAGTTGTAAAGATGTTGAAGTTCTTTTCTCGTTCATGTCCATGTGTTCTTGCCTTACTTTATTAATGTCATCTTTGCAATTCGTGTTTGTGAAGCTTTTATTTTTATTTTTAGTATCACATAAGTTGTTTGCTATTCTGCTTAACTGTATGAGGGCATAAGGTGTGCATCTTTATCTCATTATTTGGAGTTCACTGTTGGTTAAGAATGAAAAGGTTGTTATGTGTATTCCTTTGTAATGATGAGCTAAATGCTTGTTTGTCGTGGACAGTTTCTAGGATTTTGGTGTTTTCTTAGCCTCACATGTTCCATTTTGGAGTTTAGTCATATTAATTGATGTGATAAGAAACATGCTTTGACCCTTTTAAAATGTTTGTTGTTGAATTATTGTGGACTTACTGTTGTATATAATGTTTGCATGATTTATCATTCTGCTCAATACTTTTTATGACTTAGTACTTACGTATTTTATTTGTTATGTTGCATGTGAAATCTGCCCGAGTTCATCAAGAACTCCTATTTCCTCCCCCCGCATTTTGACAGAGCCATAAAGGCTCAATTTTCTTCTATCAAGTCAGCCAACCATAAAATTGAAGAACAGGTTCCCCAAAAATTGACGAATAGGAATTGGAGCTGATACGGGGTTGTATACACCTAGTGTATACGAAATTGAGAAATGGGCCCAAAGGCCTCCAAAATTCAGTTCTTCTATTTCGTCACTTTTGAGCCTAAGCCCATCCTTATTTATTACCATAATGTTAGAATTTAGGACAGGTGGAAGAATTGAGCCTAAGGCCCAAAGGAGAAGCATTGATTTATGTTAGAATAAAACAGGTATAGATGATTTGAATGGGCCAAAGGCCCCAAATGAAAAATAGGCCCAAGTGCTAGCCCAGGTGGATAGATCCAGACTTGGGCCCAAATCTTCTTTCCCTATCTACTTAATTGTCATTATGTGTTTATTTGTTAAAATTAATCTTAAGGTTTTAAAAATTCAACTTCCCAAAAGATAACCATTTTGAATTAACTATTTAAAATTAAGTAATTTTTTTTATTGATTCAAGTATTCATATTTTTTTAAATCTTTTTACCCAAATAATTAATTATTGGATAACCGTGTGTTAGCTAGTATTTTGGGTACTTTCAAACCCTTCACGAAATATTAATATGAACCCCGAACCCTTTTTTAATATTTTCATTAAATTTTTGTTTTAATCTTTTGAAAAAAATTAGTTTTCTTAGTTTTACTTTAAAAATTAAGTGGCGACTCTAAAACCCGTCTATATTTTTAATATAAAACAGAATGACGACTCTGCTGGGGATAATTATGCTTTAATATTTTAATATATGTACTTTTGTTACACTTGAAAATATTCTCTTGCATTCATTCAAGATTAGAACAAAACCAGATTCATTGTTTCATGTGCATTATGTGGTGAGCTTTTGAATTAAATTCAATTGTGTTTCTTTGTTGATCTAGAACTTGGTCTAAATGTTTGTTGAGGTGAAATCCTGAGTGATGTTTGATTTGAAAAATGATTGTAGACTTTATTTGACCTGTTTGAACCTTTCAAAGCCTACCAATGACATCAACCCTTACTATGTCCCCACTTTGAGTCTTAAACTTTTTCTTTGGACAATCACATCTTAACCTATACCCTTTTGAGTGCTTATACGCATTATCCCTCTTTTGGCTTGACTTTCTTGAGCGCACTCAAGGTGTCGCAAGTTACAGAAGAAGATTCAAAGTTCAAATTTCTCAAAGACAAAAGTTATCAAAGTCCATAAAAGTCAAGAATACAAAAATGACTTAAAAGAAAAGAAAAGAATTGAAAATTCCCCATAAGTTCAAGGAAGTGAAATTTCAACAAAACAAGAAAAATACTCCAAACAATCAGGATAAACTTCAAAAGATGAAGAGAAAAGGAAAAAGCTCAGACAAGTAAAGCTCCAAAAGATGTCAAATAGTACAAAAGAGAAGGGATAACAAAGAGGATCAAACGCTAAAATCATAACAAATGTTGAAAGCATTAATTTAGTACAATGCTCAAGAAGAGAATAAGTCACTTTTATCCCAAATGAGTATCCTACTCATCCCTATGCCTACATTACATGTCATTGACAAGCCCTACATGATTTCAGTTCAAATTTTCTCACATTTGTGGAGATTTACATGAAGGCCAAGCATATGGTATCACAATTGCATGTGTTGAACATTTTTTTGGAGTGTGAGTGTGCTTTTTCAGATGTTCCCAAATTAAAATACTTTAAATGTGTGCTAATTGGGACTTTCTTTGTAGTGAGGGCACTTGAAACATGATTTTAGGTCTAGTAAAAAATCTTTGTTTGTAGCAAGATGGACAAATCTTGTCGTTACTTGAGTACATTTGAGGTACCACGTGAATCCATAGGAGTTACCTCGAAGTCAATCTCAGTTGAAAAATGAAGAATTGTGAGAAATTTTTGTACAATACTTTTTGTTGGTGCTAACCAAGTTAAAATATGTTTCATTGTTACATTATACGGGGAACTCATAATTATGCTTCTTCGTTCAAGTTATAATATGTTGGAACTACGTTTGACCTGATTCCTGCTTCAACGTGATACTTAGGCGCCACAATGGCTCGGTCATATTCCCCATAAGCTTTCCATTATTTCATAGCGGAAACTGAGGCAAAATTGTTTGAGGAGGTCTCCAAAAAAATTACAAAGGAGATAGTTGTTACTAGATTGAATACCGGAGGTTGCTAAAGCTAAAACAGGGGAATTTTTTTAAGGAAGGCCCTACAAAATTTCACTAAGGTTGTACTCTAACATCAGATTTGTGGGAGCATTGCTCCAAGTTTGTTTGTACCTTTGCATTAGTTTTTTTGTACATGATGTTATATTCATTGTATATACATATCTTTGATTTTATTTTCTTACATTCCATTAAAAAGGATGATTTTATTTGATATTTTTAAGTTTGGGTTGTCCGCCCTTCAGTGTGACTCATTCATTTTTCATTTCAATTACTCCCTTCCAAAAATTAAAATAAAATTGTTTGACATTTTTTTAAGTTGGGTTGTCCTCCCTTCAATGTGACTCATTGATTTTTGGTTACTTTTTCTTTAAATAATAAAAAATATTTTTTTTGTTAAATTTGGATTGTCCGCCCTTCAAAGTGGCTCATTGGTTTATTATTCCATTTATTTCTCTGTTAAAAAATAATTTATTATTCAAAAAATATTTTTTATGTCATATCTGAACGAACTACGCAAACCTGATTCTCATCAATGAGATACGTAGGCAGCCCTTCTAGGGTTTGGTATTCTTTATTCAAAAGATTTTTATTGTTTATTCTTTTAATGTTTATATTTTTGGAATCATTTTTTGACTTGGTTGGTGCCAACACAGTTCAAGTGTGCATGTGAAAAATAATTTGTACAACAGAAAAAATTGACTTTTTGTTAAACCATAGATTCTTTTGGTACATGTCATTCATATTTTTGTTACACTTGAAAATATTCTCCTGTATAAATTCAAGATAAGAACAAAACCAGATTCATTGTTTCATGTGCATTGTGTGGTGATCTTTTGAATTAAATTCAATTGTGTTGCTTTATTGATCTAGAACTTGGCCTATATGTTTGTTGAGGCGAAATTATGAGTAATGTTTGATTTGAAAAATGATCGTAGGCCTTCTTTGACCCGTTTTAGCATTTCAAAGCCTACCAAATGACATTAATCCTTAGTGTGTCCTACTTTGAGTCTTAAGACTTTTCTTTGGACAACCACATGTTAGCCTACACCCTTTCTGAGTGCTTATACGCATTATCCCCTTTTGGCCTGACTTTCTTGAGTGCACTGAAGACGTGCAAGTTACAAAACAAGATTCAAAGGTCAAAGACAAAAGTTATCAAGGTCCCTGAAAGTCAAGAATACAAAAATGACTTCAAATAAAGAAGAAAAAGTTCAAAATCCCCACAAGTTCAACAAAAGAAGAAAAACACTCCAAACCGAAAGGAGAATGTTCAAAAGATGGTGAGAAGGGGAAAAAGTCAAACAAGCAAATCTTCAAAAGAAGTAAAAAAGTACAAAAGGAAGGGACAACAAAGAGGATCAAACGCTAAAAGCATAACAAATGTTGAAAGCATCAATCTAGTGCAATGCTCAAGAATGGAATAAGTCACTTTTATCCCAAATGACTATCCTACCCGTCCCTAAGCCTACATTACAAGCTATTAACAAGCCCTACATGATTCCAGTTCAATTTTTTTAATATTAGTGGAGATTTACATGAAGACCAAGCCTATGGTATCACAATTGCATGTGTTGAACATTTTTTCTGAGTGTGGGAGTGCTATTCCAAATATTCCCAAATCAAAATACTTTAAATGTGTGCAAATTGGGACTTTCTTTGTAGTGAGGGCACTTGAAACATGATTTTAGGTCTAGTTCAAAGCATTTGTTTGTAGCAAGATAGACAAATCTTGTCGTTACTTGAGTATATTTGAGGTACCACTTGAATCCATAGAAATTACCTCGAAATCAATCTCAGTTGAAAGAGATAGAATTGTGAGAATTTTTTGTACAATGCTATTATTGACGCTAACCAAGTTAAAATATGTTTCATTGTTTATAAAATAAAAACGGGTTGAAACCCACTTTTCAATATTTGTCCATACCAACTTTATGAACAGTTTCATTATTGATATCTTTCTGAACTAACTTGGTGGACCGTTTCATTGTTGATACTTGTCCAAAATAACTTTGTGGAGCATTTCATAGTTAAAATTGTATTTTTGGATCGTCATAACCTTTAAAATGATATTTGTTTTTAAATTTGGGTCGTCATACCCTTCAAAATGATATTTTCTTAAATTTGGGTAGTCATACCCTTTAAAATGAAATCGTTTTAAATTTAGGTCGTCATACCTTTCAAAATGACATTTCAAAAAAAAATTAATTTGTCATCTCAAATAAAATGATGCTTTTTAAAATTGGTTTGTCATGTCATTCAATATGACACTTTTTATTTTGTTATTCCATTTCAAATTAACATTTTTCATTTTTTTTATTTCATGATCTTATTAAGTTTGAGTTGTTGCATTGGTTAATACCTTGTTCATATGAGGCCATGTTTTCATAATTTATGTTGTATTTATGTTATATTTGTTACTAACATTGTTATTGCAGATTTTGTGATACACCATTCATATTAAGTTCAAGATTGGGTTGTCATCTCCCTTCAAATGGCAACGTTAAGTTCAAGTTGGGTCGTTCACCTTTCAAAGAGACACATTGGGTTGTCACCTAATTCAAAGTGACATGTTATGTTCAAGTTGGTTCGTCCTCCTTCCAAAGAGACACGTTGGGTTGTCACCTCGTTCAAAGTGACATGTTATGTTATAGTTGGGTCATCCGCCTTTCAAAGAGACATGTTGGGTTGTCATCTCGTTCAAAGTGAAATGTTATATTCAAGTTGGGTCGTCTGCCTTCCAAAGAGACACGTTGAGTTGTCACCTCGTTCAAAGTGACATGTTATATTAAAGTTGGGTCGTCCGCCTTTCAAAGAGACACGTTGGGTTGTCACCTCGTTCAAAGTGACATGTTATATTCAAATTGGGTCATCCGCCTTTAAAATAGACACGTTGGGTTGTCACCTCATTCAAAGTGACATGTTATATTCAAGTTGGGTCGTCCACCTTTCAAAGAGACACGTAGGTTTGTCATCTCATTTAAAGTGACATGTTATATTCAAATTGGGTCGTTCGCCTTTCAAAGAGAAACATTGGGTTGTCACCTCGTTCAAAGTGACATGTTATGTTCAAGTTGGGTCGTCTGCCTTTCAAAGAGACACGTTGGGTTGACACCTTGTTCAAAGTGACATGTTATATTCAAGTTGGGTCGTCCACCTTTCAAAGAGACACGTTGGGTTGTCACCTCGTTCAAAGTGACATGTTATGTTCAAATTGGGTCGTCCTCCTTTCAAAGAGACATGTTGAGTTGTCGCCTCATTTAAATTGACATGTTATGTTTAAGTTGGATCGTCCGTCTTTCAAAGAGACACATTGGGTTGTCACCTCGTTCAAAAGGACATGTTTTGTTCAAGTTGGGTCGTCTTCCTTTCGAAGAGACACGTTGGATTATCACCTCTTTCAAAGTGACATGATATATTCAAGTTGGGTCATCCGCCTTTCAAAGAGACACGTTGGGTTGTCATCTCGTTTAAAGTAACATGTTATTCACATCATCCTCCTTTCAAAGAGGTACACTACCTTCATTGTGCAATTTTGCAAGTAACATCGAAGGTATGTGAATGTTTTTAGTTTACAATCAATCTCTGCCTTTTGTTTATTATTTTTGGCCCTGTCAATGGACGTAGAGTCTTGCTCAAAAGCTCTACTAATGTCTCGCTTTGTTTTGTTCAAATTTTATTAAATCAAATTTAGGTTCGTCAACTTTGTTTGACCCTGATCTCTTTCATCGATCCTAATCAAACAAAGGGGCAAGTTGTTGACACCAAATTTTGGTTTAATATTTCTAAAGTTAATACTTTTTAATTATTTTATTTTTTAAATAGTTAAAAATACATGTTTTTCCATTTTAATGCAATTTATTGATAATTATCATTATTCTCAAAGTATTAGGATTTTTACCAGTTAATTTTGTTTATATTATTTTGTCATAGCCGGTTGAATACGTTCAAATATTTGTTCATTTTTTTATAAAAATATTATTTCTGTTAAATTACATTTTTTACATGTCATTGGTTACGTTCATTACATTTTTGATATTCATTTTCTCTGTTACATTTGTTAAAAATTATTTTGATATTTTGCACAATCCAGAAATTCATTCTGATATAGATAATATTTCATACAAGGATATTTTATTAACTGGTGGTTTTGGCCCACTGTTTTAAGATAGTGGTATTGCACTATTGGTAGTTTTCAATTCTCTATTTAAAGAATAGTTTGCTCATTAGGTTAAAGTGTGGTGGACAAATATTAAATTTGGGGAGTGAATTTTCAAGATTTTAGTCTTAAAAAATTTCTTTTATTGTTCATCATTTTTCTGGCAAGTTCATCAGAGCTCCAACCAACAACCAAAGCTCCATTCCACCACTTAACAATAGCTCCCCACTGTTGCATTTTAGTTTTGACCGGAAAATAAATCAGACCCACATCCAGTCACCACCACCGCTTGTACCATCTGAAAACACAACAGCTCCACCTAAATCCCGCCTGAAGACAACGAACAACACTCTATTTCCGGTGAAACACCTCAAAAACCCCAACAGACCCAACTGCTCTTCTTCTTCCTTCGAAGAACAAAGTCAAACAAGACCCAAATGAACCCCATTTTTATCATTTTTGACTTCCATTCTTCTGCAACAAATATCAAAACCCCGACCCAAAACCACCCTTTCCGCTGCCAAATCAGACCCCGATCTTCTTCAGTTTACCTCCAACCACCGACGAAGCCTCACCACGTACCAACCAGCGAGCTTGAGCTCGCAGTAGCAGTTCTGGTCGCGAACCAGCAAAGCCTTGAGATTCTAATTCCATTTCCGGTGATGTCTGGCCAGATAGTTCTCGCCATCAACAACAGCAACAACGAGCAACCACCAGCGTGGCTCCAACTTCGGTAAATAAACTATTTCTCTTTCATTTTGGTTTTCTTTTCAGATTTGGCTGGAGGGGTTCATACTCCGGCCATCGTTGTTTTTCGGTGATATTTTATCTTCTCCAGTGACTATTACTATTTTAATTTAATGTTTGAAGCGAAGCTGTCTGATTTTATTTGCTTTTATTTTATTTTAACGGTTTGGACTGTTACTAGTGTTATTTGCTTTAATGAATTATGAGTTGGTGATTGACAACTTATTTTGGGTTCATTTTATTATAAACTTGGATTAATACTTATGTATGCTATACTCATGGTTTCAATTGTTGTCGTTATCATTTTATATTGTGGTTGTTGAACTTATTTAAATTTGTTACAGGTTTTATTTGATTTTCTTTATATGTATGGTTGTGACATATTTTTATTTTTAGTGTTGTGATTCATTCTTTTTTATCTTCATGTTGATTCATTTAGACCGATTTTGGGGTCTTCTCTAAAAAAATTCAGTCACTCCCATTTTTTAGTGGACTTTGTTTAAATTTCAATTTCTAATGAGGTTACTTTGGTTATTTTGTTTGTTTCTCTGTCTAATTTTTCATTAATTATTATTATTATATTTGTTCTTTCTAATTAATGTTTATTAGTGATTAGTTCTGAATATTATTTTACCTTTATATTTTAGCAAGTTTTGATGCCTTTTTCCTTTATTTTACTGTCCAAGTGAGGAATTTTAGCATAGTTTTAGTTGTGTTCATTAACTTTATTATCTTATTAGATTGATATGAACAAAGAGTTAAAATTGGCCAATGAAAAAATCTCTCCGTCAGTTTTGGAGACCTCCCCATGTTAAAAGATGGAAGTTTAGTTTATGTTTATATTTATTACAAGTTAAAATTGTCCGACGAAGAAATTATCGTCGATTTCCAAGGCCTCCCATGTTAATAAGATGGGTTTTATTTTTTAAGTTTTTATTTGATTTATTGGTTTTATTTCATATTTATTTATTACTAACACTTTTACTAAGTGTCTTTACAGGTACTCAGAGGTTCTTCCCTTTGAAGCTATTCGAATGAAGTTTGAATTATATTCTTTGTTTATTATTTTTGTATATATCGATGTTAGGAAAACCTTAGGCCGTTTCTTATATTATTGTTTCATCATATTACTTGTGTATATTGCATGTTTATTATACTTGTACATTATATTATTCTCCTCCTCAATTCGAAATAAAATGAATTCAGTCGGGACCCACAATTGTGATTTTGAAGGATGCCTAAAACCTTCCCTTCAGAATAACTTGAACCCCTTACCTAGAATCTATTGGTTTCATATGCATTTTTTTAAGTTTATTTGTTAATTGGTTTCCTAGTTTTCCTAAAAAATTAGGTGGTGACTCCCTTTAAACCTTTTTAAAATTCTTTTATTCTTTTTAAATTGAATTATATTTTTTTGGTGAGTCACCACGAAATTGCGCCCTCTCAAAAGATGTCAACCGAATGGCTCTAAAACTAGTCTATATTTTCAATATAAAACAAAATGGCGTAAAGAACAAATGATTGCATCTCATGCTTAGCACTGTTATCAATGAGAATGTGAATGTTTGGAAATGAAAAGTAGCCTTTCGGGCTAGCTTTGTTGAGATCTCTGTAGTCGACACAAATTCTGATCTTTCCAACTTTCTTGGCAATTGGAACAATGTTGGCTAACCAAATCGGATACTGCATCACTTCCACCACTTTATACTCAATCTGCTTTGTAATCGCCTCTTTGATCTTCAAACCCATCTTTGGCTTGAACTTCTGGGTTTTCTGCTTTATCGGACTGAAATCTGGATTGATCGGCAGCTTATGGGAAATCATGTTTATAATTAGCCCTGGCATATCCCAGTAAGACTAGTCAAATACATCGATGTATTCTCTAAGAAAATGAAATGGGTCCCTTCTTTGAGCTTCCGTCAGATGGACACTGATTCTTACTTCTCTAACACATTCCTCATCTCTAAGATTTACAATCTCGGTTTCTTCTAAATTCGGCTTGTGCTGGTTCTCAAATTGTCGAAACTCCTCAACAACATGATTGGGTACCACATTTTCTTCTTCATATTCCTCGCATTCATCATCACCTGCCTCAATTTGTTCATTCGGCTCGTGACATGACATGACATTGGCAGGTTTTAAATTAATATTACTGAAATCATAAACAAACAAAGTTAAGAAAGTAAAACATAATCAGCTAGGTAAATAAACAAATTTTCTATAAAAGAGGCTTTTCATTTAAACTTTAAAAGGGATAAGGGTCTGAAAAATATCCCAACTTTGGTCGGATTTGTTGTTGCGATACTAAACTTTCATAAGGACCTATTACCTCCCTAGACTATTTAATACCGTATATTTTACCCCCTGAACTATTTAATAGTGTATTTTAAAGGTATATATGTGCCCACGTGGACACATTACTATTTATAATTTTGCATTATTTTTTATGTCCACGTGGGCAAATATATATGTTTAAAATACGGTATT